>CAWUFW010020551.1:0-147953 GCA_963921515.1 Calotriton arnoldi | reverse complement strand
CCATACCAAGGGCAGATGAGCTGATTGATACTTTGGCCTCAGCCAAGTATCTAAGCACGTTTGACCTGACAGCTGGCTACTGGCAGATCAGGTTAGCTGATGATGCAAAAGCCAAAACAGCATTTTCGACCCCTGGTGGGCACTACCACTTTGTGGTGATGCCCTTTGGATTGAAAAATGCACCTGCCACTTTTCAGAGGTTGGTGAATAAAGTTCTGACAGGGATGGAAACTTATTGCTCAGCTTATCTAGATGATATTGCTGTCTTTAGTTCCTCCTGGCAGGATCACCTGGTCCACCTCAGGAATGTTTTGGAGGCCCTGCAGAAAGCAGGCCCCACTATCAAGGCCACTAAGTGCCAGATAGGGCAGAGTCAGGTTGTATACCTGGGCCACCTTGTAGGTGGAGGCCAGGTTCAGCCTTTACAGAGCAAAATCCAAACCATAATGGAATGGGTTGCTCCAACCACCCAGACACAGGTGAGAGCCTTCTTAGGCCTGACTGGGTACTATAGGAGGTTTGTCAAGGGATATGGATCTATAGTGACCCCCTTGAATGATCTGACCTCAAAGAAAATGCCAAAAACGGTTCAGTGGACAGCTAGCTGTCAAAAGGCATTTGAAGACCTAAAGCAGGCCATGTGCACTGCCCCCATCTTACAGAGTCCAGACTACACCAAAAAGTTCATTGTCCAAACAGATGCTTCTGAGCTGGGTGTGGGAGCTGTACTGTCTCAACTGAATGATGAAGGTCAAGACCAGCCAGTAGCTTTTATTAGCAGAAGGCTGACCCCTAGAGAGAAACGTTGGTCAGCTATAGAGAGGGAGGCCTTTGCTGTGGTATGGGCCCTGAAGAAGCTGAGGCCATACTTGTTTGGCACTCACTTCATAGTTCAGACTGACCACAAGCCCCTCCTATGGCTTAAACAGATGAAAGGTGAAAACCCAAAACTTTTAAGGTGGTCCATTTCCCTACAGGGGATGGACTATACAGTGGAACATAGACCTGGGACCCAACATGCCAATGCAGATGGACTCTCAAGGTATTTCCACTTTGAACACGAAGACTCAACGGGTCAAGGTTAGTTTAGTGTCCCTGCGTTTGGGGGGGGGGGTTGTGTAGGAGAGTAGGATCTGCCTCTTATGTTGCCCCCACTTTTTTTCTGATGTTTACACTGGTTTCTGGCTATAGTCTGGCTGGGACCCTGCCAATCCGGGCCCCAGCCTCTCTGTTCTCTCTAAACGATTTGGAGTGCACTCTAGGTGCACTAGTGATTGGATACTGTGGTACCTTATGAGTCCCTAGTATATGGTACCTTAGGTACCAAGGGCATAGGTACTTCACAGGCCTACCAGGGGCTGAAGCATGTATTATGCCACCCCTGGGAAGCAGACTAAATCTGACACCACAGGCCTACTACTACAGCCTGGGTGAGGAAGTGCTAGCACCCCTCACTGAGATATAGTTCCCCTATATCTCTCCTGCACACACATTGAGACTTATCAGTCACCCCTAAAGCAGGCCCTATCGATCCTGAGGGCAGGGTGCTTAGTTTCCATGTGAGGAGGTGCCTCTGCCTGAGCAGGGCCCCTCTGCAGCTCTCAGAGTCCATTCTCTGGGGCTGTTTGTGGATGTGGTTAAACCATATACTTTTAAGTGCATTATATCCTCGCCGTAAAATGCTAACTTTGGAATGGCTGCATCAAAACATGTCGTGTTTGGTGTCAAACATCTTGGAATACTACCCCCCTGCCAGTCCTGGCGGCGGGGGTAGCATTCCACCCTTCTAGAGGGATAGACATGTACCTACTGTGGAAACGCGGTAGAATCCTGCAGAGCCCTGGCATCACAAAATGGATGCCACCAGTCACAGACACTGGGCTGCCCTCCTGCTGATGACCAACACTCGCAGTGGAGGAACCCAACAATAGATATCCTGTCCCAAGGGGGTGTGACCACCTCCCAGACATGGTTTAGTGTATTGGGGCTGGGTGGGTGCACTCTTAGAGTGCTTTGAAGTCCTGCACTGGGGGAGCAGAAGGCTCCTCTGTGCATACCCCAGTTCAAACCAGCTCAGGGGCTACCTGCCCCTGCTCTGGCGCGAAACTGGACAAAGGGAAGTGGGTGTAGCCGCCCACTCCCCTGACCCTCCCATAGGTAGGGTCATAGAGCTAGTCCCTCCCTTTCTTTTAGTATAAGAGGGGGAACCTGTGCATTGCACCCTAGATTACCCTGGACGATGCTCTGAAGAAGAATCCCGGACCTTCGACGTTCCACTACCTTTGGAAGACTGAAGAATCTCCCTTGGAGTCAAGGAGTGACTCCCCTGCTTGGCAGGCACCAAAAACTACAAACGACGGTCGCAAACTACGCCGCTACCGCTGGAGTCCGAAGTCCCTGTAGCCCAAGAAGTAGATTTCCTGACTTCTCAAAGGCCATCGTGAGTCCCCAGCGAAGCTGAGGCCAGTGGACCCCAAGAGTAACGAGGAACCGCAACCCCTGTGTACCGTGTACTATTGTCGAGTGCAACCCCTTCACAACGTTCCACGAACTTGTGCTTTGGACCACGTGTGGCCCTAGCCTCCAGCATGAATCCCTCCGAAGATCAGAGGCCTACCATGTCCCGAGTGACCGTGGGCCCCTGTGAGCAAATCCTCCCAAGGCATCTTTGCGATCCCTTGCCAGCCAGCTTGTGGGTCCCCAGAAGACTTTCTAAAGAAACCAAAGAGCTCCCCTGGTTGCTCCAGGCTTGCCCTGACTTACCCTCGCTGGGTGAGTCCCACAGACCGTGCTGGTCTGCGCCATTGTCTCTTCACCCTTTCCCCAAGACTTGCTGTTACCAAGGCTTGTTGGCTCCGATCGAGTCGCCGACACCGCAGTAAGCTGCAGACATCGTGGGCCACGCCGAATCCAGCTCCTGGTCATTGTCGACACCTCCTGGACCTCGTGGCTGAAGAGTCAAGGCACCCGCGGACGACCTGAATCTTGCGATGACGGTGGGCATCCATCTTCCTTGCCCAGAGTCACTGCCAAGTGACTTTGAACACTGTCCCCTCTGCTTTCAGGTCTTCCATCTTCTGAATCCAGGCTTGGATTCCTCCGGACACTTTTCCTGTCGCCGCAAGCAGCAAGTCTTCACTGACTCCCATTGAAAACGACGCCGCGACCCGACACCAAAGAACACCTATGCACCCGGCTCCCCTGGGTGAGGTAACTTCAGCACTACGGTGCTCCTGTGGGTGTGGGCCCTAGAACTACTTACCCAGTAAGTGACTTGCTTGTAGCTTCCCTCGAAGTGTCCTAAAACTCTAATTCTCTAAGTGCGACAATTGCGCTGACTCGTACAGGGTTCGCGTCTGTGTTAGACACACCGCGTCCATCTCCTTTGTAACACTATCTAGAACCGTATCCTTCGACTCGTACTGAGTCCGATCGGTGTTCGCCTCGAACACACAAAGGGCCTGTAACACTGAGATCTCCATTGCACTGACTCGCACAAGGTTCGCGTTTGTGTTAGACACAGCGCGTCCATCTCCCTTGCAACTCTATCTATAACCGCGTCCTTCGACTCGTACAAGGACCGATCGGTATGTTCGCCTCGAACACGCAAGGGACCTTTAACATTGAAATCTCAATCGCGTCTGAGCGCATAGACTCGCACAGGACTCGCACCGGTGCCAGGTCACCGCGTCCGTCCCCTGTGGGTCTCCTACAACTACCTGGGGTGGTTCTTGGGGGTCCCTCGATTCTAGATGCCCTAGACCTAGGTCTAGCAAACTAAGATTGTGATATTCGATGGTGCTAAACTTATTTTGATAACATTTGACTTGTACATATGAACCTGACCTCTAATCTCATAAAGAGATTAGTAGAGAGTTGTTTATTAATAAATACATATATATTTGATATATATACCTGTGTGGTGTCTTTTCATTTGGTGATTCAAGAGATTGTGTGGTAAAACAAGCTGCTTTACATTCCTTCAAGACTTAGCCTGAAGGCTGCTCTCCACA
Organism: Calotriton arnoldi; assembly: GCA_963921515.1. Classification (NCBI taxonomy): domain Eukaryota; kingdom Metazoa; phylum Chordata; class Amphibia; order Caudata; family Salamandridae; genus Calotriton; species Calotriton arnoldi. Next base: position 143,940 of record CAWUFW010020551.1, on the reverse strand, counting down.
GCTACCACTAGGATAGCTTTCTATAAAGGTTGTCTTAAACCTATCTACCATAAGAGTCGAATTGTTCTGGTGCAAGGTGTCCACTTTAATTAGTGAACAGCATATGCCAGGCCAACTTCTCACACTCTCTTCTTTCCGAACCTCTCTTGCTTCTTTCTGCACATCTCTTGCTTCTTTATGTACCTCTCGCTTTCTGCACCTCTCTAGCCTCATTCATCACTTCTCTTGCTTCTTTCTGCACCCCTCTTGCTTCTTTCTGCATCCCTCATGCTTCTTTCTGCATCCCTCTTGCTTCTTTCTGCACCCCTCTTGCTTATTTCTGCACTTCCCTTGCTTCTTTCTGCACCTTCCTTCCTCTTTCTGCTCATCTCTTCCTCTTTCTGCACCCCTCTTGCTTCTTTCTACACCCCTCTTGCTTCTTTCTGCACCTGTCTTGCTTCTTTCTGCACCTGTCTTGCTTCTTTCTGCATCTCTCATGCTTGTTTCTGCATCTCTCGTGCTTGTTTCTGCATCTCTCCTGCTTCTTTGTGCACATCTCTTGCCTCTTTCTCCACCTCACTCTCTTCTTTCCGTACCTCTCTTGCTTCTTTCTGCACATCTCTTGCCACATTTTGTACCTCACTTGCATATTTCTGCACATCTCTTGCTTCTTTCTGCTCATCTCTTGCTTTTTTCTGTACCTCTTGCTTCTTTCTGCACCTCTCTTGCCTCATTCATCACTTCTCTTGCTTCTTTCTGCACCATCTTGCTTCTTTCTGCATCCCTCTTGCTTCTTTCTGCACCTGTCTTGCTTCTTTCTGCACCTGTCTTGCTTGTTTCTGCATCTCTCGTGCTTGTTTCTGCATCTCTCATGCTTATTTCTGCATCTCTTGTGCTTGTTTCTGCATCTCTTGTGCTTGTTTCTGCATCTCTCTTGCCTCTTTCTGCCCTTCTCTTGCCTCTTTCTGCCCCACTCTTGCCTCTTTCTGCGCCGCTCTTCCCTCTTTCTGTGCCTCTCTTGCCTCTTTCTGCCTCTTTCTGCGCCTCTCTTGCCTCTTTCTGTGCCTCTCTTGCCTCTTTCTGCGCCTCTCTTGCCTCTTTCTGCACCTCTCTTGCCTCTTTCTGAATTTCTCTTGCCCCTTTCATCACTTCTCTTGCCCCTTTCTGCATCTCGTTGCTTCTTTCAGTACCTCGTGGCTTCTTTCTGCACTTCGGCCTCGTTATGCACATTTCTTCCTTTTTCTGCACCTCTCTTGCTTTCTGCACCTCTTGCTTCTTTCTGCACCTCTCTTGCTTCTTTCTGCACCACTTTTGCTTCTTTCTGCACCTCTTTTGCTTCTTTCTGCACCTCTCTTGCCTGTTTCTGCACTTCTCCTGCCTGTTTCTGCAATTCTCTTGCCTGTTTCTGCACTTCTCTTGCCTGTTTCTGCACTTCTCTCCCTCTTTCTGCACCTTTCTTCCTCTTTCTGCGCCTCTCTTGCCTCTCTCTGTGCCTCTCTTTGTAGGAGAGTAGGCTCTGCCTCTTATGGTTACCCCCACTTTTTGCTGGTGTATCACTGTTTTTCGACTTTAGTCTGGCTGGGGCCCTGCTATCCAGGACCCCAGCCTAGCTGCTTCCTCTCTAAATTGATTCCCTGTACCTTAAGTACACTTCAGATTGGATTCTGGGGTGCCCTTATAAGTCCCTAGTATATGGTATACTATGTAACCAGGGCATAGGTACCCCAGAGGCCTACCAGGGGTTGAAGCATGTATTGTGCCACCCCTGGAAGGCCCTCCAAAATGACACCACAGGACTGCTACTGCAGCCTGGGTAAGGTGGTGCATGCACCCCTTACAGAGATATAGGTTCACTATATCTCACCTAACACTGCACATCAGTCACCCCTATGGCAGGCCTCATCAATGCTGAAGGCAGGGTGCTTGGTTTTATGTGAGAGGGTGCCCCTGCATGAGCAGAGCCCCTCAGCAGCCTTCGGAATCTCCTCTCCGGGGTTGTCTGTGGTGCAGCCTGACCATATACTCTTAAGTGCATTATATCTAAACGGTAAATGCTAACTTTGGGATGGCTGCACGGATACATGTTGTGTTTGGTGTCAAACACCTTGGAATCATACCCCCACACCAGTAACTGGTGTGGGAGTATGATCCCACCCTTCTAGAGGGAGAGACATGACAGCACCGGTATACCCGGTACCAACTAAACAGAGCCTGGCATCACAAAATGGATGCTGCAGCCACAGACACGAGTCTGGCCTCCTGCTGCTGACCGAAACTCTGGTAGGGGAGGCCTGGACAATAGGTTTCCTGTCACCACCTCCCAGACAGGCCTTAGTTGATTGGGGCTGGGTGGGGGCACTCCAAGAGTGCTTTGAAGTCCTGCACTGGGGGCACATTTGGTGTCCTCGTGCATACCCCAGTTCAAACCGCTTGCAGGGGCTGCCAGCCCCTGCTCTGGCATGAAACTGGACAAAGGAAATGGGTGTAGACACCCCTCTTTCCAAACCCTCCCATAGGTGGGTCCCCAGAGTTAGTCCAGCCCCTTTCTTTAGTATAAGTAAGGGAACCCTGGCAACAGGATTTTAGATATCCCTGGATGAAACTCTGCAACTGAATCCTGGAACTTCGACGCTCTACTCAAGACTAGAGTACTGAAGAAATCTACCTTGGGGTCAAGGAGTGACTCCCCTGCTTGGCAGGCACCAACTAAGCATTTGCCGGTCTGCATCTCCAAAGCTCCCGCCGGACTCCGAAGTACTTGCAGCCCAGGAAGAGGATTTCCAGACATCTCAGAGGCCGACCCGAGTCCCTAGCACAGCTGAGACCCACAGCCCTCATGAGTAGCGTGGAACCGGAACTCCTGGTCACCGGGCACATTTGCTAGTGCATTGACTTCTCAACTACTCTTGAAGTCCTGCTTTGGGATACTTGTATCCCAGGCCCCATTTCACTGAAGATTGTGAGCCTACACTCCACGAGTGTTCCCTGGGCCCACTTCCTGCATTTCTGCTTGGGCTCCTTTGCGATCCCTGGTCCATTGACTGGTGGGTCCCTGTGAAGGCAACTCTGATTTTCTTTGGGCGTTTCTGGTTGCTCCAGACGTGCCCTAACTCCCCACCAAGTGGTGTGTCCCTCAGACCTTGCTGGTCTGCTCCGAAGGATCTTTCTCCTTTCTGCGTGGGTTGCTGTTGCCAAGGCTTGTTGTGTTCAATCCGGACACCAACGCTGCAGCACTCGACATCTTTTGTGGGACAGCTCGAATCCAGCTCCTGGTTGTCGTCGACGCCTCCTGGTCCTCGTGGCTGAAGAGTCAAGCTTCACCTCTTTCACCTGAAGCACCCGACATCGGTGGGCATTCGACTATCGTGCCCCTGGTCACTGGCAAGTGACCCAGACTCTGTCCCCTCTGCTTTCAGGTTCTTCTCATCTTTGATCCAGGCTTGGATCTCTTCGGACACTTCGCATCTTCCCGGCAGCAGCACTTCGTGGCAGGCTGCCATTGAAAACGACGACGCGACCTGACACCATTTGCCACCTATGCACCCGGCTTCCCTGGGTGAGGTAACTTGAGTACTCCAGTGCTCCCATGGGTGTTGACCCTAGAACTGTCTAAGTCCAAGAGGGTTTGGTCCCAGTCCATTTCTAAGTGTCCTTTAACTCTAAATCTCTTACAGCGACTTTCCCATAGACTTTAACGGAGCTCGCGGCTGTGTTCACACACTGCACACAGCCCCCGTGGGTCCCCTGTGTCACTACCTTGGGTGGTTCCTTGGGGTCCCGGCGATTCTACAGGCTCTTGGCCTTGTGTCTACTTAAGTCGTGGTCCTTATACCACTTTCTTAATATATGGTTTAGTATGCCCCTAGGGCTAATCATATATTGTGCTAAATTACTGTGCTATTTGACTTGTAACTTGTGTACTTTGACCTCTAGCCTCATAAAGAGACTATTGGGTAGTGTTTAGTAATAAATACATATATTTTATATATATACCTGGTGTGGTTCTCCTTTCATTTGGTCATTCATGAGCTTATCACTGGTAAAACAAACAGCTTAACACTCCTTCAAGACTTAGCCTGAAGGCTGCTCTCCATAGCTACCACTAGTATAGCTTTCAATAAAGGTTGTCTTTAAACCTATCATCAATAAAGGTCGATTGGACTGGTGCAAGGTGCCCACTATAACTAGTGGACAGCATATACCAGGCCAACTTCTCACATTGGTGTGCAGCGGTTGTATTCAAGCTTGCCTTTGTTTTACCAGATAATCTCAAGTGTGTGATCAACTGAAAACTACTAAAGGTACCTCAGGTACATATAAATTCAAGCTTAGAAATACAGTAAGTTCTACTGAACTTAGAGTTGTGTGTCAAGGGCTTAGCACACCCTTTCTACAACTCAAGAGAGTTTAGTAGGCCACACTAGAGTAGGTAGTGCATACACCACACCTCACTAGTGATGTCTTCAGGGCCAGGAACCAGTAGGTCCCTGCCAGGAACCAGTGGGCTCCTACCCTCCAAATATGACAACCTCCCATTCTTGGAATTGAGATAGTTGTGCAAGATTAGGAAGCTGAAGACAGGCAAAAGTACCAACACCCAACGTCTCATGGAGATGCTTCTGCTGGATGATCTCAGAAGACCCATAGGGTCTGCAGGGGTAGGCAGAGAGGGTGGGGCAGAAGATGAGGAAGGGACCAGGGGTGAAAATACCCAGGACCTGACCTCTGAAACTGGCCAGGAAGATGAAAATGATCTTGCCCTGGAAAATCCAGCTCCTCCTGCAGATGAGGAGGAGGATCAGAATGACCTCCCCTTTGTCCCACCAGGAAGAGTTGTGAGTGTGCCTAGAAGGTACAGATCTCCTTCTCAGGAGTCTAACCATTCTGACACCTCAGTAGGGACCTCTGTTTCCTCTCATAGGAGGGAATCCTCTAATGAAAGGAAAAAGAGACTGCTCCAGTATGAAGAAGCTCAGCTTAGGATCAGAAGAGAGCAGCTGGCTATAGACAGGGAGTCCCTAGAGCTTCATAGACAAAGAAGAAAGTTGGGACTAGAGTCCCATGGTGGCAGGGTGGCAGCAACTTCCCTAGTGGTAGGGAAAGGTCTTATGACCATAGAAACCTGAGCAAGATTGTCCTTCCTTACCAGAGTGGGGATGACATCCACAAATGGATTACTGCACTGGAGATGGCCTGTAAGGTTCAGAGGGTCCCCCAGGAGCAGTGGGCAGCAATCTTGTGGCTCTCCTTTGCAGAGAAAGGTAGAGACAAGCTCCTCACTGTAAGAGAAGAGGATGCTGATGATTACCAAGTCCTGAAGAGTGACCTAATAGATGGGTTTGGCCTAACCACTGAGCAATACACGTTAAAGTTCAGAGATACCCAAAAGGCACATACACAGGTCTGGGTGGACTTTGTAGATTGTGCTACCAAGGCTCTGGAAGGCTGGTTACTTGGCAGTAAGGTGTGTGACTTCAAAGGATTGTATAATTTAATCATGAGGGAGCAGATTCTTAATAACTGTCAGAATCAGTTGCTACATCAGTACCTGGTTGACTCTGATCTGACCTCTCCCCAAGAATTGGGAAAGAAGGCAGACAAATTCGTCAGAACAAGGGTGAAGCAGAAAGTACAGAACCAAGGTGGTGACCAGAAGAAGCCAGATTCTAAAAACTCTGACAAGGGTGGGGAAAAGGGTAAAGACCAGAAGTCTTCTCAAGGTCCCCAAAAATCTGCATCTGGTGGGGAATCCCAATCTACTAAAGGAAAAGGCCAAAAGAAACCATGGTGCAAAGTCTGTAAGCAAAAGACTCACTGGACAAGTGATTGTACCAAGTCCAAAGACTCCAATCCAGCCACCATTGCCCCTAAGGCAACTGTTCCCCCTAGTCCAGCTACAAATGGTGGTGGAAACACTCAGAATAAGGGTTTAGTAGGGTTGACCCTGGGTACTGAGATGGGCTCTGGCCTAGTCAGAGTGCCAACTCAGGCTGTCCTAGTCTGTGATGGGGGCATGGATATGTCCCCCTTTGTGAGTCCCAATAATTTGGGCAAATACAGACAGCAGCCTTTAATTAATGGAAGGGAGGCTTTGGCATTCAGGGACACAGGAGCAAGTGTCACCATGGTGACACAAGATGTTGTGGATCCTGGGCAGATTACACTTGGTGAAATGTACCAAGGGACCAATGCTAGCAATGTCAGAACAGACCATTCTCTGGCAGTTGTTAACTTCTCCTGGGGAGGGGTAACTGGCCTTAAGAAGGTTGTGGTGAGTGCAGACCTACCAGTAGAATGCTTGCTTGGCAGTGATCTTGAAATCTCAGCTTGGGCAGAGGTGGAGCTCAGGAAACATGCAGAAATGCTAGGGATCCCTGCACATGTCTTTGCTGTGACTAGGTCACATGCCAAAATGTCAAAAGCTGAACAGGCCCTGGATTCTGGAACAATGGACCAGGTGCCTCCCAAGAGGAGGAGCAGTAGGGTTAAGGCAGTGCCTTCCCCCTTGGCTCAGGAAGCAGATCAGTCTTTTGAGGAAGATGATCTCAGGCCTGAAGAAGGAACTGTCCTAGAGGAGCTTGAACCTGATCAGGTTGAGTACTTGGGGACAGGGGGCCCTTCCAGGGCAGATCTGAGCCAGGAGCAGCTGAACTGCCCCTCTCTTGAACCCCTCAGACAGCAAGCTGCTGCTGAGGCTGCTGGGAATGCTAGTGGCACCCATAAAGATATATTGGGATGATGGACTCCTCTACTCAGAGAGTAGAGACCCCAAGCCTGGAGCAGCCAGGAGGTTGGTTATACCTCTGAAGTTCAGGGGCTTCCTATTGACACTAGCCCATGATATTCCCTTAGCAGGTCACCTGGGCCAGAACAAGACTTGGGACAGAATTATCCCTCACTTTCACTGGCCCACATGTCTGAAGACACCAAGGAGTTTTGTCGCTCCTGTGTAACCTGCCAAGCCAGTGAGAAGGCAGGTGGCACCCCAAAGGCCCCCCTGATACCACCACCCGTGGTGGGGGTTCCCTTTGAGAGGGTGGGGATTGACATAGTTGGTCCCATGGATCCCCAAACAGCATCTGGGCACAGGTTTATCCTGGTGGTAGTGGACCATGCCACCAGGTACCCAGAAGCCATTCCCCTTAGGACCACTACAGCCCCTGTGGTGGCAAGGGCCCTCCTGGGATTTTTTTCAAGAGTGGGCTTTCCTAAGGAGGTAGTATCTGACAGAGGTGCAAACTTTATGTCCAGTTACTTGACTGCAATGTGGATGGAGTGTGGAGTGACTTATAAGTTCACCACACCCTATCACCCACAATGCAATGGTTTAGTTGAGAGATTCAACAAAACCTTGAAGGGCATGATTAAAGGGCTCCCAGAAAAGCTTAGGCGAAGATGGGACATACTCTTGCCCTGCCTTTTATTTGCATACAGGGAGGTGCCTCAAAAGGGGGTTGGCTACAGCCCTTTTGAACTTTTGTTTGGCCATCCTGTCAAGGGTCCATTGTGTCTGGTGAAGGAAGGTTGGGAGTTACCTCTCAATCCCCCTAAACAGGACATAGTGGACTATGTACTTGGTCTCCGATCCCGGATGGCTGAGTATATGAAAAAGGCAACCAAAAACCTTGAGGCTAGCCAGGAATTACAGAAAGCCTGGCATGACCAAAAGGCTGTGCTGACTGTTTACCAGCCAGGACAGAAGGTGTGGGTGTTGGAGCCAGTGGCCCCAGCAGCCCTCCAAGACAAGTGGAGTGGCCCCCATACCATTGTTGAACAGAAGGGAGAGGTCACCTATCTGGTAGACCTGGGAACTCCCAGGAGCCCCCACAGGGTGCTCCATGTCAACAGGCTGAAGCCATATGTGGACAGGGCTGACATGGGCTTGCGCATGGCAACTGATGAGGGACAGGAGGAGGAGAGTGACCCTCTCCCTGACCTGCTCTCACAGAACCCTGATGATGGGTCAATGGATGGTGTAGCCTTGGCAGGCAGCCTCACTGCCCAGCAGCAAACTGATTGTAGACAGGTGCTCAATCAGTTCAGACCCATGTTTTCTCTGACTCCAAGTCAGACCACCTGGTGCACTCATGAAGTGGACACTGGGGACAGTCTGCCTGTTAAAAGTAAGATTTACAGGCAACCTGACCAGGTCAGGGACTGTATCAGGACAGAAGTCCAGAAAATGTTGGAACTGGGTGTCATTGAGCCTTCAGAGAGCCCTTGGGCTAGTCCAGTGGTCCTGGTGCCAAAACCTCACACCAAAGATGGTAAGAGAGAGATGAGGTTTTGTGTGGACTACAGAGGCCTCAATGCAGTCACTAGGACTGATGCCCATCCAAACCCCAGGGCAGATGAGCTAATAGACACTTTGGCCTCAACCAAGTATCTAAGCACATTTGACCTTACAGCTGGCTACTGGCAGATCAGACTAGCTGAGGATGCAAAGCCAAAAACTGCATTTTCTACCCCTGGTGGGCTTTACCAATTTGTGGTGATGCCCTTTGGTTTGAAAAATGCACCTGCCACTTTTCAGAGGTTGGTGAACACAGTCCTTACAGGTCTGGAAGCCTATAGTGCAGCATATCTAGATGATATTGCTGTCTTTAGCTCCACCTGGGAGGATCACCTGGTCCACCTCAGAAATGTTTTGGAGGCCCTGCAGAAAGCAGGCCTAACTATCAAGGCCCCAAAATGCCAGATAGGGCAGAGTCAGGTTGTGTACCTGGGCCACCTTGTGGGTGGAGGCCAGGTTCAACCATTGCAGAGCAAGATCCAGACCATCTTGGACTGGGTTGCTCCAACTCCCCAGACTCAGGTTGTAGGAGAGTAGGATCTGCCTCTTATGTTGCCCCCACTTTTTTTTCTGATGTTTACACTGGTTTCTGGCTATAGTCAGGCTGGGACCCTGCCAATCAGGGCCCCAGCCTCTCTGTTCTCTCTAAACGACTTGGAGTGCACTCTAGGTGCACTAGTGATTGGATACTGTGGTACCTTATGAGTCCCTAGTATATGGTACCTTAGGTGCCAAGGGCATAGGTACTTCACAGGCCTACCAGGGGCTGAAGCATGTATTATGCCACCCCTGGGAAGCAGACTAAATCTGACACCACAGGTCTGCTACTGCAGCCTGGGTAAGGTTATGCATTCACCCCTTACTGTGATATAGGCTACCTATATCACTACATAGATACACACATATAAACCTATAAGTCACTCCTATGGCAGGCCTTATCAATCCTGAAGGCAGAGTGCTTGGTTCCTATGTGAGAGGGTGCCCCTGCATGAGCAGAGCCCCTCTGCAGCATTCGGAGACCCTTCTCTGATGCTGTTTGTAGTGCAGCCTGACCATATACTCTCAAGCGCATTATAACCTCGCGTTAAATGCTAACTTTGGGATGGCTGCACGGAAACATGTCGTGTTTGGTGTCAAACATCTTGGAATACTACCCCCCGCCAGTTCTGGTGGCGGGGTAGCATTCCACCCTTCTAGAGGGATAGACATGTACCTACTGTGGAAACGCGGTAGAATCCTGAAGAGCCCTGGCATCACAAAATGGATGCCACCAGTCACAGACACTGGGCTGCCCTCCTGCTGATGACCGAAACTCGCAGTGGAGGAAGCCCAACAATAGGTATCCTGTCACAGGAGGGTGTGACCACCTTCCAGACAGGGTTTAATGTATTGGGGCTGGGTGGGTGCACTCCTAGAGTGCTTTGAAGTCCTGCACTGGGGGAGCAGAAGGCTCCTCTGTGCATATGGCAGTTCAAACCAGCTCAGGGGCTACCTGCCCCTGCTCTGGCGTGAAACTGGACAAAGGGAAGTGGGTGTAGCCACCCACTCCCCTGACCCTCCCATAGGTGGGGTCTTAGAGCTAGTCCCTCCCTTCCTTTTTAGTATAAGGTAGGGAACCCTTGCCATTGCAAACTAGATTTTCCTGGACGACGCTCTGAAGAAGAATCCTGGACCTTCGACATTCCACTACCTCTGGAAGACTGAAGAATCTCCCTTGGAGTCAAGGAGTGACTCCCCTGCTTGGCAGGCACCAAAAACTGAAACGACGGTCGCAAACTACGCCGCTCCTGCCGGAGCCCGAGGTCCCTGCAGCCCAAGACAAGGATTTCCTGACTTCCCCAAAGCCATCGTGAGTCCCCAGCGAAGCTGAGGCCAGTGGACCCCACGAGTGACGAGGAACCGCAGTCCCTGGGTGCCATGCACTATTGTCAAGTGCAACCCCTTCACGACTTTCTACGAACTTATGCTTTGGACCACGTGTGGTCCCAGCCTCTAGCAGGAATCCCTCCAAAGATCAGAGGCCTACCCCATCCCGAGTGACCGTGGGCCCCTGTTGAAGGAATCCTCCCGAGGCATCTTTGCGATCACTTGCGAGCCGGCTTGTGGGTCCCCTGAAGACTTTTATAAAGAACCAAAGGGCTTTCCTGGTTGCTCCAGGATTGCCCTGACTGACCTTCGCTGGGTGAGTTCTACAGACCTTGCTGGTCTGCACCATTGACTTTTTACACTTTCCACAAGACTTGCTGCTACCAAGGCTTGTTGGTTCCAATCGGGTTTCCAACACCGCAGTCAGCTGCAGACTTTATGGGACATACCGAATCCAGCTTCTGGTTGTCGTCAACACCTCCTGGACCTCGTGGCCGAAGAGTGAAGACACCCGTGAACGACCTGAATCTGTTGACGACGGTGGGCATTCATCTTCCTTGCCCCGGGTCACTGCCCAGTGACTTTGAACAGTGTCCCCTCTGCTTTCAGGTCTTCCTTCTTCTGAATCCAGGCTTGGATTCCACCGGACACTTCTTCGGACTTCACAAGCAGCAAGTCTTCATTGACTCCCATTGAAAACGACGCCGCGACCCGTCACCAAAGGACACCTATGCACCCTGCTTCCCTGGGTGAGGTAACTCCAGCACTACGGTGCTCCTGTGGGTGTTGGCCCTAGAACTACTTACCCTGTAAGTGACTTGCTTGTAGCTACTCCCGAAGTGCCCTTAAACACTTAATTTCCAACCGCGACTTGCCCCATTGAAGTCTACGGCGATCCGCGCCTGTGTTCACGCACTGCACGCGTCCCCCGTGGGTCCTTTACTTTCCTGCCTTGGGTGGTTTCGTGAGGCCCCAACACTTCTGAAGGCCCTAGGCCTTATCCCTTTGCAAGTCATTGTTCTTAAGTCTCTTTTTTAGTATATGGTCTGGTACGCCCCTAGGGCCCCAGCCATATTGTGCTTAATTTATTGTGAAACGTTGATTTGTGCATATGTTCCTGACTTCTAATCTCATAAAGAGATTAGTAGAGAGTTGTTTAGTAATAAATACATATATATTTGATATATATACCTGTGTGATGTCTTTTCATTTGGTGATTCAAGAGATTGTGTGGTAAAACAAGCTGCTTTACATTCCTCCAAGACTTAGCCTGAAGGCTGCTCTCCACAGCTACCACTAGGATAGCTTTCTATAAAGGTTGTCTTAAACCTACCTACCATAAGAGTCGAATTGTACTGGTGCAAGGTGTCCACTTTAACTAGTGAACAGCATATACCAGGCCAACTTCTCACATTGGTGGCAGCGTGTGGGATTCCAGCTTGCTATTGTTTTACCAGAAAATCTCTATTTGAATTACTAACTGAAAACCACTATAGGTACTTAAGGTACATATAAAGTCAAGCTTAGTATCAATAAGTTCTACTGAACTTAGAGCTGTGTGCCAAGGGATAGCACACCCTTTCTACAGCTCAAGCTAGTATCAGTAGGCCACAAACTAGTGTAGGTAGTACAACACTGCACAACACTAGAATGTCCTTAAAGGGTGGACCCAGTGGATCCACTCAGCCTCAGTATAAGGACATGGCTTTCTCTGAGTTGAGAGCCATGTGTGCTGCAAGGCACCTGAAGCAAGGACAGAGTCCCTCCACACTACACCTAATAGATCTGCTGACAGCAGATGATCTTAGATTAGCTCTAGGAGCTAATGGGTCTGAATCAGTGGGTGGGTCAATTACAGTGTCTGGGTCAGATGATGAAAATCAGAATGACCAAGACTCTGTGATTGAAGGGCCAGGTCCCAAGGGGCCTGAAAAAGACAGAGGAATTCTCCCTAAGAGAACTGACATAGTGGAGGACAGGCCTAGGTCCCTTTCTAGGGAATCTGAGCACTCCTATCACTCTGGCAGAGAATCTGTCTACCAGAGGAACTCCTACTACCCAAGAAGAGAGACCTCCTCTGACAGAATGTACAAACTGCTGCAGTATGAGGAAGCAAGATTTGCCCTCAAAACCAAGCAGTTGGCATTAGATAAGGAAGCCCTGGAGCTCCAGAGAGCTTCTAGAAAAGAGGGGTTAGAACCCCCTGGTGGCAGCAACAGTGTCCTTAGAGGCAGAGAATATATTCCAGACCATAGGAACCTGAGCAAGGTTGTTCCTCCCTACCAGAGTGGGGATGATATCCATAAATGGGTAGCTGCTATGGAAAGGGCCTGTAGAGTACAACAGGTCCCCCAAAAGCAGTGGGCAGCAATCTTGTGGCTCTCCTTTTCAGATAAAGGTAGAGACAAGCTCCTCACTGTTAGAGAAGAGGATGCTGATGACTATGAAGTCCTGAAGAGTGCACTGATAGATGGGTTTGGCTTAACCACTGAGCAGTACAGGTTGAAGTTCAGAGACACCCAGAAGGCACAGACTCAGGACTGGACTGACTTTGTAGATTGTGCAACCAAGGCTCTGGAGGGTTGGCTGGTTGGCAGTAGGGTTACTGATTTCAAGGGATTGTATAATCTAATGATGAGAGAACAGATCCTTAATAATTGCCAGAACCAGTTGTTGCATCAATACCTGGTGGACTCAGATCTGACCTCTCCCCAAGAATTGGGAAAGAAGGCAGACAAGTGGGTCAGAACCAGGGTGAGGCAGAAAACCCAGAACCAAGGGGGTGACACCAAGAAGCAGGATCCTAAGGGCTCTGAGAAAAGTGGGGATAAGTCAAAAGACCAGAAGTCTTCACAAGGGCCCCAAAAATCTGCATCTGGTGGGGAGTCACAATCCAACAAGGGAAAAGGCCAAAAGAAGCCCTGGTGCAAATTCTGTAAACAGAAAGGGCACTGGACTTCTGATTGTAACAAGTCCAAAGACCAAACCACCACCACTCCTGCCCCTAAGGCAACTGTTCCCCCTAGTTCAGCTACTGGTGGAGGTGGTACTCAGAATAAGGGTGTAGTAGGGTTGACCCTGGGTTCTGAAGTGGACTCTGGCCTAGTCAGAGTACCCACTCAGGCAATGCTGATTTGTGATGGAGACATGGACATGTCTTTCCTTGTGAGCCCCAGTAATCTGGGCAAATACAAACAGCAGCCTGTAATAAATGGCAAACAGGCTTTGGCATTTAGGGACACAGGTGCTAGTGTCACCATGGTGGCAGAGGATCTTGTGGACCCTGGACAGATCATCCTGGGCGAAATGTACCAGGTGACCAATGCAAGCAATGTCAGGACCAACCATAGTCTGGCAGTTGTGAATTTCTCCTGGGGAGGGGTAACTGGCCTCAAGAAGGTTGTAGTCAGTGCAGACCTCCCTGTAGAATGTCTATTGGGCAATGATCTAGAAACTTCAGCCTGGTCTGAAGTAGAGTAATGGACTCATGCTAAGATGTTAGGCATCCCTGCAGAGGTATTTGCTGTGACCAGGTCACAGGCCAAAATGCATGACACTGAACCAGCTCTGGATCCTGAAACTATGGACCAGATGCTTCCCAAGAAGAGGAGCAGTAGGGTTAAGGCAGTGCCTTCCCCTCTGTCTCAGATCATTGATTCCCCTCTTAAGGGAGGAGGAGCAGACCCTGAAGAAGGAACTGCCCCAGAGGAACTTGAGCCTGATCAGGTTGAGTTCTTGGGGGCAGGGGCCCTTCTAGGGAAGATCTGAGTAAGGAGCAACAGTGCTGCCCCTCTCTTGAACCCCTCAGACAGCAGGCTGCTGCTGAGGCTGCTGGGAGTGCTAGTGGGTCCCATAAAGTTTATTGGGATGAGGGACTCCTATATTCTGAGGGTAGAGATCCAGCCCCTGGAGCCACCAGGAGGTTGGTAATACCTCAGAAGTTTAGGGGGTTCCTCTTGACCCTAGCACATGACATCCCTTTAGCAGGTCACTTGGGCCAAAACAAGACCTGGGACAGGCTTGTTCCACATTTTCATTGGCCACATATGTCAGAGGACACAAAGGAGTTTTGTCGCTCCTGTGTCACATGCCAAGCCAGTGGCAAGGCAGGTGGCACCACAAAGGCCCCCTGATACCACTACCTGTGGTGGGGGTACCCTTTGAAAGGGTAGGGATTGACATTGTTGGTCCCCTTGACCCTCAAACTGCATCTGGGCACAGATTTATCCTGGTGGTAGTGGATCATGCCACCAGGTACCCAGAGGCAATTCCCCTGAGGACCACCACAGCCCCTGTGGTGGCAAGAGCCCTCATTGGAGTTTTCTCCAGAGTGGGTTTCCCAAAGCAGGTCATCTCTGACAGAGGTACAAACTTCATGTCAGCATATCTGAAGGCAATGTGGAAGGAGTGTGGTGTAACTTATATGTTCACCACCCTCTATCACCCACAATGCAATGGGTTGGTTGAACGTTTCAACAAAACCCTGAAGGGAATGATTAAAGGACTCCCAGAGAAGCTTAGGCGGAAATGGGACCTTCTTCTTCCTTGCCTGTTGTTTGCATACAGAGAGGTTCCACAGAAGGGGGTTGGTTACAGCCCATTTGAGCTTCTGTTTGGGCATCCTGTAAGAGGTCCATTATGTTTGGTAAAAGAGGGCTGGGAGTTACCTCTCAAACCCCCAAACAGGATGTGATGGACTATGTACTTGGTCTCCGCTCCAGGATGGCCGAATACATGAAAAAGGCAACCAAAAACCTGGAGGCCAGCCAAGAACTACAAAAAGCTTGGCATGACCAAAGGCTGTGCTGACTGTGTACCAGCCAGGACAGAAAGTGTGGGTGTTGGAGCCTGTGGCCCCAGCAGCCCTCCAAGACAAGTGGAGTGGCCCCCATACAATTGTTGAGCAAAAGGGAGAAGTCACCTATCTGGTGAATCTTGGAACTCCCAGGAGCCCCCTGAGGGTACTCAGGGGGCTCCTGGGAGCCACCTGAGGGTACTCCATGTCAACAGATTAAAGCCATATGTTGACAGGGCTGACATGGGCTTGCTCATGGCAACTGATAAGGACCAGGAGGAGGAGAGTGACCCTCTCCCTGACCTGCTCTCACAGAACCCTGATGATGGGTCAGTAGATGGTGTTGCTTTGGCAAGCCGCCTCACTGACCATCAGCAAACTGAGTGCAGACAAGTTCTGCAACAGTACAGACATATGTTTAGCCTGACCCCTAGTCAGACTACCTGGTGCACCCATGAGGTGGACACTGGAGACAGTCTGCCTGTCAAGAGTAAAATCTACAGGCAACCTGACCATGTCAGGGACTATATCAGGACTGAAGTCCAGAAAATGTTGGAGTTAGGTGTGATTGAGCCTTCAGATAGCCCTTGGGCTAGCCCAGTAGTCCTAGTACCCAAGCCTCATACCCAGGGTGGTAAGAAAGAAATGAGGTTTTGTGTAGACTACAGAGGCCTCAATGCAGTCACCAGGACTGATGCCTATCCCATACCAAGGGCAGATGAGCTGATTGATACTTTGGCCTCAGCCAAGTATCTAAGTACATTTGACCTAACAGTGCAGATCAGGTTAGCTGATGATGCAAAAGCCAAAACAGCATTTTCGACCCCTGGTGGGCACTACCACTTTGTGGTGATGCCCTTTGGATTGAAAAATGCACCTGCCACTTTTCAGAGGTTGGTGAATAAAGTTCTGGCAGGGATGGAAACTTATTGCTCAGCTTATCTAGATGATATTGCTGTCTTTAGTTCCTCCTGGCAGGATCACCTGGTCCACCTCAGAAATGTTTTGGAGGCCCTGCAGAAAGCAGACCTCACTATCAAGGCCACTAAGTGCCAGATAGGGCAGAGTCAGGTTGTATACCTGGGCCACCTTGTGGGTGGAGGCCAGGTTCAGCCTTTACAGAGTAAAATCCAAACCATCATGGAATGGGTTGCTCCAACCACCCAGACACAGGTGAGAGCCTTCTTAGGCCTGACTGGGTACTATAGGAGGCTTGTCAAGGGATATGGATCTATAGTGACCCCCTTGAATGATCTGACCTCAAAGAAAATGCCAAAAAGGTTCAGTGGACAGCTAGCTGTCAGAAGGCATTTGAAGACCTAAAGCAGGCCATGTGCACTGCCCCCATCTTACAGAGTCCAGACTACACCAAAAAGTTCATTGTCCAAACAGATGCTTCTGAGCTGGGTGTGGGAGCTGTACTGTCTCAACTGAATGATGAAGGTCAAGACCAGCCAGTAGCTTTCATTAGCAGAAGGCTGACCCCTAGAGAGAAACTTTGGTCAGCTATAGAGAGGGAGGCCTTTGCTGTGGTGTGGGCCCTGAAGAAGCTGAGGCCATACTTGTTTGGCACTCACTTCATAGTTCAGACTGACCACAAGCCCCTCCTATGGCTTAAACAGATGAAAGGTGAAAACTCAAAATTTTGAGGTGGTCCATTTCCCTACAGGGGATGGACTATACAGTGGAACATATGCCTGGGACCCAACATGCCAATGCAGATGGACTCTCAAGGTATTTCCACTTAGAGCACGAAGACTCAACTGGTCAAGGTTAGTTTAGTGTCCCTGCGTTTGGGGGGGGGGGGGTTGTGTAGGAGAGTAGGATCTGCCTCTTATGTGGCCCCGTTTTTTTTCCTGATGTTTACACTGGTTTCTGGCTATAGTCAGGCTGGGATCCTGCCAATCAGGGCCCCAGCCTCTCTGTTCTCTCTAAACGACTTGGAGTGCACTCTAGGTGCACTAGTGATTGGATACTGTGGTACCTTATGAGTCCCTAGTATATGGTACCTTAGGTGCCAAGGGCATAGGTACTTCACAGGCCTACCAGGGGCTGAAGCATGTATTATGCCACCCCTGGGAAGCAGACTAAATCTGACACCACAGGTCTGCTACTGCAGCCTGGGTAAGGTGGTGCATGCACCCCTTACTGTGATATAGGCTACCTATATCACTACATAGATACACACATATAAACCTATAAGTCACTCCTATGGCAGGCCTTATCAATCCTGAAGGCAGAGTGCTTGGTTCCTATGTGAGAGGGTGCCCCTGCATGAGCAGAGCCCCTCTGCAGCATTCGGAGACCCTTCTCTGATGCTGTTTGTAGTGCAGCCTGACCATATACTCTTAAGCGCATTATAACCTCGCGTTAAATGCTAACTTTGGGATGGCTGCACGGAAACATGTCGTGTTTGGTGTCAAACATCTTGGAATACTACCCCCCCGCCAGTTCTGGCGGTGGGGGTAGCATTCCACCCTTCTAGAGGGATAGACATGTACCTACTGTGGAAACGCGGTAGAATCCTGAAGAGCCCTGGCATCACAAAATGGATGCCACCAGTCACAGACACTGGGCTGCTCTCCTGCTGATGACCGAAACTCGCAGTGGGGGAAGCCCAACAATAGGTATCCTGTCACAGGAGGGTGTGACCACCTTCCAGACAGGGTTTAGTGTATTGGGGCTGGGTGGGTGCACTCTTAGAGTGCTTTGAAGTCCTGCACTGGGAGAGCAGAAGGCTCCTCTGTGCATATGCCAGTTCAAACCAGCTCAGGGGCTACCTGCCCCTGCTCTGGCGTGAAACTGGACAAAGGGAAGTGGGTGTAGCCACCCACTCCCCTGACCCTCCCATAGGTGGGGTCTTAGAGCTAGTCCCTCCCTTCCTTTTTAGTATAAGTTAGGGAACCCTTGCCATTGCAAACTAGATTTTACTGGACGACGCTCTGAAGAAGAATCCTGGACCTTCGACGTTCCACTACCTCTGGAAGACTGAAGAATCTCCCTTGGAGTCAAGGAGTGACTCCCCTGCTTGGCAGGCACCAAAAACTGAAACGGCAGTCGCAAACTACGCCGCTCCCGCCGGAGACCGAGGTCCCTGCAGCCCAAGATGAAGATTTCCTGACTTCGCCAAGGCCATCGTGAGTCCCCAGTGAAGCTGAGGCCAGTGGACCCCACGAGTGACGAGGAACCACAGTCCCTGGGTACCTTGCATTATTGTTGAGTGCAACCCCTTCACGATGCTCTACGAACTTGTGCTTTGGACCACATGTGGTCCCAGACTCTAGCAGGAATCCCTGAGAAGATCAGAGGCCTACCCCGTCCCGGGTGACCGTGGGCCCCTGTTGAAGGAATCCTCCCGAGGTGTCTTTGCGATCCCTTGCCAGCTGGCTTGTGGGTCCCCTGAAGACTTTTCTAAAGAACCAAAGGGCTCCCCTGGTTGCTCCAGGCCTGCCCTGACTTACCCTCACTGGGTGAGTTCCACAGACCTTGCTGGTCTGCACCATTTACTTTGTACGCTTTCCACAAGACGTGCTGCTACCAAGGCTTGTTGGCTCCAATCGGGTTGCCAACACTGCAGTCAGCTGCAGACTTTGTGGTACACGCCGAATCCAGCTCCTGGTCGTCGTTGACACCTCCTGGACCTCGTGGCCGAAGAGTCAAGACACCCGTGAATGACCTGAATCTGTCGACGACGGTGGGCATTCATCTTCCTTGCCCCGGGTCACTGCCCAGTGACTTTGAACACTGTCCCCTCTGCTTTCAGGTCTTCCTTCGTCCGAATCCAGGCTTGGATTCCACCGGACACTTCTTCGGACTTCACAAGCAGCAAGTCTTCATTGGCTCCCATTGAAAACGACGCCGCGACCCGACACCAAAGGACACCTATGCACCCGGCTTCCCTGGGTGAGGTAACTTCAGCACTACGGTGCTCCTGTTGGTGTTGGCCCTAGAACTACTTACCCTGTAAGTGACTTGCTTGTAGCTACTCCCGAAGTGCCCTTAAACACTTAATTTCCAACCGCGACTTGCCCCATTGAAGTCTACGGCGATCCGCGCCTGTGTTCACGCACTGCACGCGTCCCCCGTGGGTCCTTTACTTACCTGCCTTGGGTGGTTTCGTGAGGCCCCAACACTTCTGAAGGCCCTAGGCCTTGTCCCTTTGCAAGTCGTTGTTCTTAAGTCTCTTTTTTAGTATATGGTCTGGTACGCCTCTAGGGCCCCAGCCATATTGTGCTTAATTTATTGTGAAACGTTGATTTGTGCATATGTTCCTGACTTCTAATCTCATAAAGAGATTAGTAGAGAGTTGTTTAGTAATAAATACATATATATTTGATATATATACCTGTGTGGTGTCTTTTCATTTGGTGATTCAAGAGATTGTGTGGTAAAACAAGCTGCTTTACATTCCTCCAACACTTAGCCTGAAGGCTGCTCTCCACAGCTACCACTAGGATAGCTTTCTATAAAGGTTGTCTTAAACCTACCTACCATAAGAGTCGAATTGTACTAGTGCAAGGTGTCCACTTTAACTAGTGAACAGCATATACCAGGCCAACTTCTCACACAGGTGAGAGCCTTTTAAGGCCTGACTGGGTACTACAGAAGATTTGTCAAGGGGTATGGTTCAATAGTGACACCCCTGAATGACTTAACCTCTAAGAAAATGCCCAAGAAGGTTCAGTGGACAGTTAGCTGTCAAAAGGCATTTGATGACCTGAAGCAGGCCATGTGCACTGCTCCCATTCTGCAAAGTCCTGATTACTCCAAAAGTTCATTGTGCAAACAGATGCATCTGAGTTGGGGGTAGGGGCTGTACTGTCACAGTTGAATGATGAAGGTCAGGATCAGACAGTAGCTTTTATTAGCAGAAGGCTGACCCACAGAGAGAAACGTTGGTCAGCCATTGAGAGGGAGGCCTTTGCTGTGGTTTGGGCTCTGAAGAAGCTGAGGCCATACTTGTTTGGCACTCACTTCATTGTTCAGACAGACCATAAGCCCCTCTTATGGCTAAAACAGATGAAGGGTGAAAACCCCAAACTTTTGAGGTGGTCCATTTCCCTACAGGGGATGGACTAAACAGTGGAACATAGACCTGGGAGTAACCATGCCAATGCAGATGGACTCTCCAGATATTTCCACTTAGAACATGAAGACTTAACTGGTCAAAGTTAGTTTAATGTCCCTGTGTTTGGGGGGTGGTTGTGTAGGAGAGTAGGATCTGCCTCCTATGGTTACCCCCACTTTGTGCTGGTGTATCACTGTTTTTCGACTTTAGTCTGGCTGGGGCCCTGCTATCCAGGACCCCAGCCTAGCTGCTTCCTCTCTAAATTGATTCCCTGTACCTTAAGTACACTTCAGATTGGATTCTGGGGTGCCCTTATAAGTCCCTAGTATATGGTATACTATGTACCAAGGGCATAGGTACCCCAGAGGCCTACCAGGGGTTGAAGCAGGTATTGTGCCACCCCTGGAAGGCCCTCCAGAATGACACCACAGGACTGCTACTGCAGCCTGGGTAAGGTGGTGCATGCACCCCTTACAGAGATATAGGTTCACTATATCTCACCTAACACTGCACATAGAAACCTATCAGTCACCCCTATGGCAGGCCTTATCAATCCTGAAGGCAGGGTGCTTGGTTTTATGTGAGAGGGTGCCCCTGCATGAGCAGAGCCCCTCTGCAGCCTTCGGAATCTCCTCTCCGGGGTTGTCTGTGGTGCAGCCTGACCATATACTCTTAAGTGCATTATATCTAAACTGTAAATGCTAACTTTGGGATGGCTGCACGGAAACATGTCGTGTTTGGTGTCAAACACCTTGGAATCATACCCCCACACCAGTAACCGGTGTGGGAGTATGATCCCACCCTTCTAGAGGGAGAGACATGACAGCACCGGTATACCCGGTACCACCTAAACAGAGCCTGGCATCACAAAATGGATGCTGCAGCCACAGACACGAGTCTGGCCTCCTGCTGCTGACCGAAACTCCGGCAGGCGAGGCCTGGACAATAGGTTTCCTGTCACAGGGAGGTGTTACCACCTCCCAGACAGGCCTTAGTGGATTGGGGCTGGGTGGGTGCACTCCAAGAGTGCTTTGAAGTCCTGCACTGGGGGCACATTTGGTGTCCTCGTGCATACCCCAGTTCAAACCGGTTGCAGGGGCTGCCAGCCCCTGCTCTGGTGTGAAACTGGACAAAGGAAATGGGTGTAGCCACTCCTCTTTCCAAACCCTCCCATAGGTGGGTCCCCAGAGTTAGTCCAACCCCTTTCTTTAGTATAAGTAAGGGAACCCTGGCAACAGGATTTTAGATATCCCTGGACGAAACTCTGCAACTGAATCCTGGAACTTCGACGCTCTACTCAAGACTAGAGGACTGAAGAAATCTCCCTTGGGGTCAAGGAGTGACTCCCCTGCTTGGCAGCCACCAACAAAGCATTTGCCGGTCTGCATCTCTGAAACTCCCGCCAGACTCTGAAGTACTTGCAGCCCAGGAATAGGATTTCCAGACATCTCAGAGGCCGACCCGAGTCCCCAGCAAAGTTGACACCCGCAGCCCTCGTGAGTAGCGTGGAACCGGAACTCCTGGTCACCGGGCACATTTGCTAGTGTATTGACTTCTCGACGACTCTTGAAGTCCTGCTTTGGGTTACTCGTAGCCCAGGCCCCGAGCACCATTAGCATCGAAGATTGTGAGCCTACACTCCACAAGTGTTACGTGGGCCCGCTTCCTGCATTTCCACTTGGGGCTCCTTTGCGATCCCTGGTCCGTCGACTGGTGGGTCCCTGTGAAGGCAACTCTGATTTTCGTTGGGTGTTTCTGGTTGCTCCACAAGTGCCCTAACTCCTCACCAAGTGGTGAGTCCCTCAGACCTTGCTGGTCTGCTCCGAAGCATCTTTCTTCTTTCTGCATGGGTTGCTGTTGCCAAGGCTTGTTGTGTTCAATCCGGACACCAATGCTGCAGCACTCGACATCCTTTATGGGACAGCTCGAATCCAGCTCCTGGTCATTGTCAACGCCTCCTGGTCCTCGTGGCTGAAGAGTCAAGCTTCACCTCTTTCACCTGAAGCACCCGACATCGGTGGGCATTCGACTATCGTGCCCTGGTCACTGGCAAGTGACCAAGACTCTGTCCCCTCTGCTTTCAGGTTCTTCTCATCTTCGATCCAGGCTTGGATCTCTTCGGACACTTCGCATCTTCCTGGCAGCAGCCCTTCGTGGCAGGGTGCCATTGAAAACGACGACGCGACCTGACACCATTTGCCACCTATGCACCCGGCTTCCCTGGGTGAGGTAACTCGAGTACTCCGGTGCTCCCGTGGGTGTTGACCCTAGAACTGTCTAAGTCCAAGAGGGTTTGGTCCTAGTCCATTTCTAAGTGTCCTTTAACTCTAAATCTCTTACCGCGACTTTCCCATAGACTTTAACGGAGCTCGCGGCTGTGTTCACACACTGCACACAGCCCCCGTGGGTCCCCTGTGTCACTACCTTGGGTGGTTCCTTGGGGTCCCAGCGATTCTACAGGCTCTAGACCTTGTGTCTACTTAAGTCGTGGTCCTTATACCACTTTCTTAATATATGTTTTGGTACGCCCCTAGGGCTAATCGTATATTGTGCTAAATTACTGTGCTATTTGACTTGTAACTTGTGTACTTTGACCTCTAGCCTCATAAAGAGACTATTGGGTAGGGTTTAGTAATAAATACATATATTTTATATATATACCTGGTGTGGTTCTCCTTTCATTTGGTCATTCATGAGCTTATCACTGGTAAAACAAACAGCTTAACACTCCTTCAAGACTTAGCCTGAAGGCTGCTCTCCATAGCTACCACTAGGATTGCTTTCAATAAAGGTTGTCTTTAAACCTATCATCAATAAAGGTCGACTGGACTGGTGCAAGGTGCCCACTATAACTAGTGGACAGCATATACCAGGCCAACTTCTCACACTCTTGCCTCTTTCTGCGCCTCTCTTGCCTCTTTCTGTACCTCTCTTGCTTCTTTGTACGCCACTCTTGCCACGCCTCTCTTGCCTCTTTCTGCAGCTTTCTGCCTCTTTCTGTACTTCTCTTGCTTCTTCCTGCACCTCTTGTCTTTCTGCACTTCTCTTGCCTCAGTATGCACATTTCTTCCTCTTTATGCACCTCCCTTGCTTCTTTCTGCACCTCCCTTGCTTCTTTCTGCACCTCCCTTGCTTCTTTCTGCACCTCCGTTGCTTTTTTCTGCACCCGTTGCTTCTTTCTGCACCCCGTTGCTTCTTTCTGCACCTCTCGTGCCTCTTTCTACACCTCTTGTGCCTCTTTCTGCGCCTCTCGTGCCTTTTTCTGTGCCTCTCGTGCCTCTTTCTGCACCTCTCGTTCCTCTTTCTGCGCCTCTCATGCCTCTTTCTGTGCCTCTCGTGCCTCATTCATCACTTCCCTTGATTCTTTCTGCACCTTCCTTCCTCTTTATGCACATCTCTTCCCACCTCTCTTGCTTTTTTCTGCAATTCTCTTGCTGCTTTCTGCACCTTTCTTCCTCGATCTGCACCTCTCTTGCCTCTTTCTGGACCTCTCTTGCCTCTTTCTGCACCTCTCTGGTTTCTTTCTGCACATCTCTTGCTTCTTTCTGCACCTCTCTTGCCACATTCATCACTTCCCTTGCTTCTTTCTGCACATTCCTTCCTCTTTCTGCACATCTATTCCCACCTCTCTTGCCTCTCTCTGCCCTTCTCTTGCCTCTCTCTGCCCCTCTCTTACTTCTTTCTGCGCCTCTCCTGCTTATTTCTCACACTTCTCTTGCCTCTTTCTGCGCTTCTCTTGCCTTTTACTGCACCTTTCTTCCTCTTTCTGGACCTCTCTTGCCTCTTTCTGGACCTCTCTTGCCTCTTTCTGGACCTCTCTTGCCTCTTTATGCACCTCTCTGGCTTCTTTCGGCACCTCTCTAGCCTCTTGCTGCACCTCTCTAGCCTCTTGCTGCACTTCTCTCGCCTTGTTCTGCACTCCTCTTGCCCCTTTCTGCACCCCTCTTGCTTCTTTCTGACCTCTCTTGCCTCTTTCTTCACCTCTCTTGCCTCTTTCTGCACCTCTCTTGCCTCTTTTTGTGCCTTTCTTACTTTTCCTCACTTTCTTTTCCTGTCTCTTTCTGCACTTCTCTTGCTTCTTTCTGCACCACTCTTGCTTCTTTAAGCACATTTCTTTCATCACTTCTCTTGCCTCTTTCATCACTTCTCTTCCTTCTTTCTGCACCTTTCTTGCTCTTTCTGCACTCTTCTTGCCCCTTTCTGCACCCCTCTTGCTTCTTTCTGCACCCCTCTTGCTTCTTTCTGCACCTCTCTTGCCTCTTTCTTCACCTCTCTTACCTCTTTCTGCACCTCTCTTGCCTCTTTTTGTGCCTTTCTTACTTTTCCTCACTTTTCCTGCCTCTTTCTACACTTCTCTTGCTTCTTTCTGCACCACTCTTGCTTCTTTCTGCACATTTCTTCATCTTTGTACACTTCTCTTGCGTCTTTCGGCATTTCTGTTGCTTCTTTCTGCACCTTTCTTCCTTTTTCTGTACTTTTTTTGCCTCTTTCTGCACCTCCCTTCTTTCTGCACCTCTCTTGCTTCTTTCTGCATTCCTCTTGCTTCTTTCTGCATTCCTCTTGCTTCTTTCTGCACTCCTCTTGCTTCTTTCTGCACTCTCTTGCTTCTTTCTGCACCTCTCTGGCTTCTTTCTGCATCTCTCTAGGCTCTTTCTGCACTTCTCTTGCCTCTTTCTGCACATTTCTTCCTCTTTCTGCATCTCTCTTGCCTCTTTCTGTACCTTTTGCCTCTTTCTGCACCTCTCTTGCTTCTTTCTGCACATCTCTTGCCTCTTTCTCCACCTCACTCTCTTCTTTCCGTACCTCTCTTGCTTCTTTCTGCACATCTCTTGCCGCTTTTTGCACCTCACTTGCATCTTTCTGTACATCTCTTGCTTCTTTCTGAACATCTATTGCTTCTTTCTGCACATCTCTTGCTTCTTTCTGTACCTCTCGCTTCTTTCTGCACATCTCTTGCCTCATTCATCACTTCTCTTGCTTCTTTCTGCACCCCTCTCGCTTCTTTCTGCATTCCTCTTGCTTCTTTCTGCATTCCTCTTGCTTCTTTCTGCACACCTCTTGCTTCTTTATGCACCTCCTTGCTTCTTTCTGCACATCTCTTGCCTCTTTCTGTGCTTCCCTTGCCTCTTTCTGCACTTCCCTTGCCTCTTTCTGCACCGTTATTCCTCTTTCTGCACCTCTCTTCTGTTTTCTGCACATCTATTGCCTCCATCACTACTTCTCTTGCTTTTTTCTGCATCCTCTTACTTCTTTCTGCACCTGTATTGCTTCTTTCTGCACCTCTCTTGCCTCTTTCATCACTTGTCTTGCTTCTTTGTGCACTTGTCTTGCTTCTTTCTGTACTTTTCTTGCTTCTTTCTACACCTTTCATCCTCTTTCTGCACCTCTCTTGCCTCTTTCTGCACCTTTCTTCCTCTTTCCGCAGTTCTCTTACCTCTTTCTGCACCTTTCTGCCTCTTTGTGCACCTTTCTTCCTCTTTCTGCACTTCTCTTGCCTCTTTCTGCACTCTCTTGATTCTTTCTGCATCTCTCTAGGCTCTTTCTGTACTTCTCTTGCCTCTTTCTGCACACTTCTTCCTCTTTCTGCATCTCTCTTGCCTCTTTCTGCACATCTCTTGCTGCATTTTGCACCTCACTTGCATCTTTCTGCACATCTCTTGCTTCTTTCTGCACATCTCTTGCTTCTTTCTGCACATCTCTTGCTTCTTTCTGAACATCTCTTGCTTCTTTCTGCACATCTCTTGCCTCATTCATCATGTCTCTTGCTTCTTTCTGCACCCCTCTTGCTTCTTTCTGCATTCCTCTTGCTTCTTTCTGCATTCCTCTTGCTTCTTTCTGCACACCTCTTGCTTCTTTATGCACCTCCTTGCTTCTTTCTGCACATCTCTTGCCTCTTTCTGTGCTTCCCTTGCCTCTTTCTGCACTTCCCTTGCCTCTTTCTGCACCGTTATTCCTCTTTCTGCACCTCTCTTCTGTTTTCTGCACATCTATTGCCTCCATCACTACTTCTCTTGCTTTTTTCTGCATCCCTCTTACTTCTTTCTGCACCTGTATTGCTTCTTTCTGCACCTCTCTTGCCTCTTTCATCACTTGTCTTGCTTCTTTGTGCACTTGTCTTGCTTCTTTCTGTACTTTTCTTGCTTCTTTCTACACCTTTCATCCTCTTTCTGCACTTCTCTTGCCTCTTTCTGCACCTTTCTTCCTCTTTCCGCAGTTATCTTACCTCTTTCTGCACCTTTCTGCCTCTTTGTGCACCTTTCTTCCTCTTTCTGCACTTCTCTTGCCTCTTTCTGCACTCTCTTGCTTCTTTCTGCATCTCTCTAGGCTCTTTCTGTACTTCTCTTGCCTCTTTCTGCACATTTCTTCCTCTTTCTGCATCTCTCTTGCCTCTTTCTGCACATCTCTTGCCGCATTTTGCACCTCACTTGCATCTTTCTGCACATCTCTTGCTTCTTTCTGCACATCTCTTGCTTCTTTCTGCACATCTCTTGCTTCTTTCTGTACCTCTCACTTCTTTCTGCACTCCCCTTGCTTCTTTCTGCACCTTCCATCCTCTTTCTGCACCTGTCTTGCTTCTTTCTGCACCTGTCGTGCTTGTTTCTGCATCTCTCGTGCTTGTTTCTGCATCTCTCTTGCTTCTTTCTGCACATCTCTTGCCTCTTTTTGCACCTCACTCTCTTCTTTCCGTACCTCTCTTGCTTCTTTCTGCACATCTGTTGCCACATTTTGCACCTCACTTGCATCTTTCTGCACATCTCTTGCTTCTTTCTGCACATCTCTTGCTTCTTTCTGTACCTCTCGCATCTTTCTGCACCTCTCTTGCCTCATTCATCACTTCTCTTGCTTCTTTCTGCACCCCTCTTGCTTCTTTCTGCACTTCCCTTCCCTTCCTCTTTCTGCACCTTCCTTCCTCTTTCTGCACCTGTCTTGCTTCTTTCTGCACCTGTCTTGCTTCTTTCTGCACCTGTCTTGCTTCTTTCTGCATCTCTCTTGCCTCTTTCTGCCCTTCTCTTGCCTCTTTCTGCACCGCTCTTGCCTCTTTCTGCACCGCTCTTGCCTCTTTCTGTGCCTCTCTTCCCTCTTTCTGCGCCTCTCTTCCCTCTTTCTGCGGCTCTCTTCCCTCTTTCTGCGCCTCTATTCCCTCTTTCTGCGCCTCTCTTCCCTCTTTCTGCACCTCTTGCCTCTTTCTGAACCTCTCTTGCCTCTTTCTGCACCTCTCTTGCTTCTTTCTGAATTTCTCTTCCTTTTTTCATCACTTCTCTTGCCCCCTTCATCACTTCTCTTGCCCATTTCTGCATCTCGTTGCTTCTTTCAGTACCTCGATGCTTCTTTCTGCACTTCTCTTGCATCTTCTTGCACTTCAGCCTCGTTATGCACATTTCTTCCTTTTTCTGCACCTGTCTTGCTTTCTGCACCTCTTGCTTCTTTCTGCACCACTCTTGCTTCTTTCTGCACCACTCTTGCTTCTTTCTGCACCTCTTTTGCTTCTTTCTGCACCTCTCTTGCCTGTTTCTGCACTTCTCTTGCCTGTTTCTGCACTTCTCTCGCCTGTTTCTGTACTTCTCTTGCCTGTTTCTGCTCTTCTCTCGCCTGTTTCTGTACCTTTCTTCCTCTTTCTGCACATTTCTTCCTCTTTCTGTGCCTCTCTTGCCTCTGTGTGCCTCTCTTGCCTCTCTGTGCCTCTCTTGCCTCTTTCTGCAGCTTTCTGCCTCTTTCTGCACCTCTCTTGCTTCTTCCTGCACCTCTCGTCTTTCTGCACTTCTCTTGCCTCAGTATGCACATTTCTTCCTCTTTATGCACCTCCCTTGCTTCTTTATGCACCTCCCTTGCTTCTTTATGCACCTCCCTTGCTTCTTTCTACACCTCCCTTGCTTCTTTCTGCACCTCGTTGATTCTTTCTGCACCTCGTTGCTTCTTTATGCACCTCCCTTGCTTCTTTATGCACCTCCCTTGCTTCTTTCTGCACCTCCCTTGCTTCTTTCTGCACCTCCTTTGCTTCTTTCTGCACCTCGTTGCTTCTTTCTGTACCTCCTTGCTTCTTTCTGCACCTCCTTGCTTCTTTCTGCACCTCCTTGCATCTTTCTGCTCCTCTTGTGCCTCTTTCTGCACCTCTCGTGCCTCTTTCTGCACCTCTCTTGCCTCTTTCTGGATCTCTCTTGCCTCTTTATGGACCTCTCTGGTTTCTTTCTGCACATCTCTTGCTTCTTTCTGCACCTCTCTTGCCTCATTCATCACTTCCCTTGCTTCTTTCTGCACCTTCCTTCCTCTATCTGCACATCTCTTCCCACCTCTATTGCTTCTTTCTGTACCTTTCTTGCCTCTTTCTGCCCCTCTCTTACCTCTTTCTGCGCCTCTCTTGCTTCTTTCTGCACCTCTCCTGCTTATTTCTCACACTTCTCTTGCCTTTTTCTGGACCTCTCTTGCCTTTTTCTGGACCTCTCTTGCCTCTTTCTGGACCTCTCTTGCCTCTTTCTGGACCTCTCTTGCCTCTTTCTGGACCTCTCTTGCCTCTTCCTGGACCTCTCTTACCTCTTTATGCACCTCTCTGGCTTCTTTCGGCATCTCTCTAGCCTCTTTCTGCAGCTCTCTAGCCTTTTGCTGCACTTCTCTCACCTTGTTCTGCACTTCTCTTGCCTCTTTAAGCCCATTTCTTTCATCACTTCTCTTGCCTCTTTCATCACTTCTCTTCCTTCTTTCTGCACCTCTCTTGCTTCTTTCTGCACCTTTCTTGCTCTTTCTGCACTCCTCTTGCCCCTTTCTGCACCTCTCTTGCCTCTTTCTTCACCTCTCTTGCCTCTTTCTGCACCTCTCTTGCCTCTTTCTGTACCTTTTGCCTCTTTTTGCACATCTCTTGCAACTTTTTGCACCTCACTTGCATCTTTCTGCACATCTCTTGCTTCTTTCTGTACCTCTCTTGCCTCATTCATCACTTCTCTTGCTTCTTTCTGCACCCCTCTTGCTTCTTTCTGCACCCCTCTTGCCTCTTTCTGCACATCTCTTCCTCTTTCTGCACATCTCTTCCTCTTTCTGCACCTGTCTTGCTTCTTTCTGCACCTGTCTTGCTTGTTTCTGCACCTGTCTTGCTTGTTTCTGCATCTCTCTTGCCTCTTTCTGCCCTTCTCTTGCCTCTTTCTGCGCTGCTCTTGCCTCTTTCTGCGCCACTCTTGCCTCTTTCTGCGCCGCTCTTGCCTCTTTCTGTGCCTCTCTTGCCTCTTTCTATGCCTCTCTTGCCTCTTTCTGCACCTCTCTTCCCTCTTTCTTCGCCTCTTGCCTCTTTCTGCACATCTCTTGCCTCTTTCTGCGCCTCTCTTGCTTCTTTCTGAATTTCTCTTCCTTCTTTCATCACTTCTCTTGCCCCTTTCTGCATCTCGTTGCTTCTTTCAGTACCTCGTTGCTTCTTTCTGCACTTCTCTTGCATCTTCTTGCACTTCGGCCTCGTTATGCACATTTCTTCCTTTTTCTGCACCTCTCTTGCTTTCTGCACCTCTTGCTTCTTTCTGCACCACTCTCGCTTCTTTCTGCACCTCTTTTGCTTCTTTCTGCACTTTTGCCTGTTTCTGCACTTCTCTTGCCTGTTTCTGCACTTCTCTTACCTGTTTCTGCACCTTTCTTCCTCATTCTGCACCTTTCTTCCTCTTTCTGCGCCTCTCTTGCCTCTCTCTGCACCTCTCTTGCCTCTTTCTGTACCTCTCTTGCTTCTTTCTATGCCTCTCTTGCCTCTTTCTGCCTCTTTCTGCACTTCTCTTGCTTCTTTCTGTACCTCTTGCCTCTTATTGCACCTCACTTACTTCTTCCTGCACCTCTCGCCTCTTTCTGCACTTCTCTTGCCTCAGTATTACCATTTCTTCCTTTCTGCACCTCCCTTGCTTCTTTCTGCACCTCCCTTGCTTCTTTATGCACCTCCCTTGCTTCTTTATGCACCCCGTTGCTTCTTTCTGCACCTCGTTTCTTCTTTCTGTACCTCTCTTGCCTCTTTCTGCGCCTCTCTTGCCTCTTTCTGTGCCTCTCTTGCCTCCTGCACCTCTATTGCCTCCTTCTGCACCTGTCTTGCTTCTTTCTGCATTTCTCTTGCCTCTTTCTGTATTTCTTTTGCTTCTTTCTGCACCTTTCTTCATTTTTGGCACCTCTCTTGCTTGTTTCTGCACCTCTCTTGCTTCTTTCTTCACCTCTCTTGCTTCTTTCTACGCCTCTCTTGCCACTTTCTGCAGCTTTCTGCCTCTTTCTGCACTTCTCTTGCTTCTTTCTGTACCTCTTGCCTCTTATTGCACCTGCCTTGCTTCTTTCTGCACCTCGTTGCTTCTTTCTGCACCTCGTTGCTTCTTTCTGCACCCTTTGCCTCTATCTACACCTCTCGTGCCTTTCTGCACCTCTCGTGCCTTTCTGCACCTCTCGTGCCTCTTTCTGCTCTTCTCTTGCCTCAGTATGCACATTTCTTCCTCTTTCTGCACCTCCCTTGCTTCTTTATGCACCTCCCTTGCTTCTTTCTGCACCTCGTTGCTTCTTTCTGCACCCTTTGCCTCTATCTACACCTCTCGTGCCTTTCTGCACCTCTCGTGCCTTTCTGCACCTCTCGTGCCTCTTTCTGCACCTCTTGTGCCTCTTTCTGCACCTCTCGTGCTACTTTCTGTACCTCTCTTGCTTCTTTCTGCACCTCTTTCTTCACCTCTCTTGCTTATTTCTGCACTTCTTTGCCTCTTTCTGCATCTCAATTGCCTCTTTCTGCGTCTCTCTTGCCTCTTTCTGCACCTCACTTGCCTCTTTCTGCACCTCTCTTGCCTCTTTCCGCACCTCTCTTGCCTCTGTCCACACTTCTCTTTCCTCTTTCCGCACCTCTCTTGCCTCTTTCCACACCTCTCTTGCCTCTTTCCGCACCTCTCTTGCCTCTTTCCACACCTCTTTTGCCTCTTTCTGCGCTGCTCTTGCCTCCTTCTGCGCCGCTCTTGCCTCTTTCTGTGCCGCTCTTGCCTCTTTCTGTACCACTCTTGCCTCTTTCTGCGCCGCTCTTGCCTCTTTCTGTGCCTCTCTTCCCTCTTTCTGCGCCTCTCTTGCCTCTTTCTGCACCTCTCTTGCCTCTTTCTGCACCTCTCTTGCCTCTTTCTGCGCCTCTCTTGCTTCTTTCTGAATTTCTCTTCCAACTTTCATCACTTCTCTTGCCCCTTTCATCACTTCTCTTGCCCGTTTCTGCAACTCGTTGCTTCTTTCAGTACCTTGTTGCTTCTTTCTGCACTTCTCTTGCATCTTTCTGCACTTCGGCCTCGTTATGCACATTTCTTCCTTTTTCTGCACCTCTCTTGCTGCTTTCTGCACCTCTCTTGCTCCTTTCTGCACCTCTCTTGCTCCTTTCTGCACCTCTCTTGCTTCTTTCTGCACCTCTCTTGCCTCTTTCCGCACCTCTCTTGCCTCTTTCTGTGCCGCTATAGCCTCTTTCTGCGCTGCTCTTGCCTCTTTCTGTGCCACTCTTGCCTCTTTCTGCGCCGCTCTTGCCTCTTTCTGCGCCTCTCTTCCCTCTTTCTGCGCCTCTCTTCCCTCTTTCTGCACCTCTCTTGCCTCTTTCTGCTCCTCTCTTGCCTCTTTCTGCACCTCTCTTGCCTCTTTCTGCACCTCTCTTGCTTCTTTCTGAATTTCTCTTCCTTCTTTCATCACTTCTCTTGCCCCTTTCATCACTTCTCTTGCCCGTTTCTGCATCTCGTTGCTTCTTTCAGTACCTCGTTGCTTCTTTCTGCACTTCTCTTGCCTGTTTCTGCACTTCTCTTGCTTCTTTCTGCACCTCTCTTGCTTCTTTCTGCACCTCTCTTGCTTCTTTCTGCACCTCTCTTGCCTCTTTCTGCACCTTTCTTCCTCTTTCTGCACCTTTCTTCCTCTTTCTGCGCCTCTCTTGCCTCTTTCTGCGCCTCTCTTGCCTCTTTCTGTGCCTCTCTTGCCTCTTTCTGCAGCTTTCTGCCTCTTTCTGCACTTCTCTTGCTTCTTACTGCACCTCTCGCCTTTCTGCACTTCTCTTTCCTCAGTATGCACATTTATTCCTCTTTATTCACCTCCCTTGCTTCTTTCTGCACCTCCCTTGCTTCTTTCTGTACATCCCTTGCTTCTTTCTGTACATCTTTGCTTCTTTCTGCACCTCGTTGCTTCTTTCTGCACCTTGTTGCTTCTTTCTGCACCTCGTTGCCTCTAAATGCACCTCTTGTGCCTCTTTCTGCACCTCTCGTGCTTCTTTCTGCACCTCTCATGCTTCTTTCTGCGCCTCTCTTGCTTCTTTCTGTGCCTCTCTTGCCTCATTCATCACTTCCCTTGCTTCTTTCTGCACCTTCCTTCCTCTTTCTGCACATCTCTTCCCACCTCTCTTGCTTTTTTCTGCAATTCTCTTGCTGCTTTCTGCACCTTTCTTCCTCTTTCTACACCTCTCTTGCCTCTTTCTGGACCTCTCGTGCCTCTTTCTGCACCTCTCTGGTTTCTTTCTGCACATCTCTTGCTTCTTTCTACACCTCTCTTGCCTCATTCATCACTTCCCTTGCTTCTTTCTGCACCTTCCTTACTCTTTCTGCACACCTCTTCCCACCTCTCTCTCTTCTTTCTGCACCTTTCTTGCCTCTTTCTGCCCTTCTCTTGCCTCTTTCTGCCCTCTCTTGCTTCTTTCTGTGCCTCTCCTGCTTCTTTCTCACACTTCTCTTGCCTCTTTCTGCGCTTCTCTTGCCTTTTTCTGCACCTTTCTTCCTCTTTCTGGACCTCTCTTGCCTCTTTCTGTTCCTCTCTTGCCTCTTTCTGCACCTCTCTTACCTCTTTATGCACCTCTCTGGCTTCTTTCTGCACCTCTCTAGCCTCTTGCTGCACTTCTCTCGCCTTGTTCTGCACTTCTCTTGCCTCTTTAAGCACATTTCTTTCATCACTTCTCTTGCCTCTTTCATCACTTCTCTTCCTTCTTTCTGCACCTCTCTTGCTTCTTTCTGCACCTTTCTTGCTCTTTCTGCACTCCTCTTGCTCCTTTCTGCACCCCTCTTGCTTCTTTCTGCACCCCTCTTGCTTCTTTCTGCACATTTCTTCATCTTTGTACACTTCTCTTGCCTCTTTCGGCATTTCTGTTACTTCTTTCTGCACCTTTCTTCCTTTTTCTGCACTTCTTGTGCCTCTTTCTGCCTTCTCTTGCTTCTTTCTGCACCTTTCTTCTTTTTTCTGTACTTCTTTTGCCTCTTTCTGCACCTCCCTTCTTTCTGCACCCCTCTTGCTTCTTTCTGCATTCCTCTTGCTTCTTTCTGCACTCCTCTTGCTTCTTTCTGCACCTCCTTGCTTCTTTCTGCACATCTCTTGCCTCTTTCTGTGCTTCCCTTGCCTCTTTCTGTGCTTCCCTTGCCTCTTTCTGCACTTCCCTTGCCTCTTTCTGCACCGTTCTTCCTCTTTCCGCACCCCTCTTCTTTTTTCTGCACCTCTTTTGCCTCAATCACCACTTCTCTTGCTTTTTTCTGCACCCCTCTTGCTTCTTTCTGCACATATATTGCTTCTTTCTGCACCTGTATTGCTTCTTTCTGCACCTCTCTTGCCTCTTTCATCACTTGTCTTGCTTCTTTCTGCACTTGTCTTGCTTCTTTCTGCACCTCCCTTGCTTCTTTGTGCACCTCCCTTGCTTCTTTCTGCACCTCCCTTGCTTCTTTCTGCACCTCGTTGCTTCTTTCTGCACCACTCGTGCCTCTTTCTGCACCTCTCGTGCCTCTTTCTGCACCTCTCTTGCCTCTTTCATCACTTCCCTTGCTTCTTTCTGCACCTTCCTTTGTCTTTCTGCACATCTCTTCCCACCTCTTTTGCTTTTTTCTGCAATTCTCTTGCTGCTTTCTGCACCTTTCTTCCTCTTTCTGCACCTCTCTTGCCTCTTTCTGGACCTCTCTGGTTTCTTTCTGCACCTCTTGCCTCATTCATCACTTCCCTTGCTTCTTTCTGCATCTTCCTTCCTCTTTCTGCACATCTCTTGCCTCTTTCTGCCCCTCTCTGCCTCTTTCTGCGCCTCTCTTGCTTCTTTCACGTCCTCTCCTGCTTCTTCCTCACACTTCTCTTGCCTCTTTCTGCGCGCCTCTTGCCTTTTTCTGCACCTTTCTTCCTCTTTCTGGACCTCTCTTACCTCTTTCTGGACCTCTCTTGCCTTTTTCTGCTCCTCTCTGGTTTCTTTCTGTACATCTCTTGCTTCTGTCTGCACCTCTCTTGCCTCATTCATCACTTCCCTTGCTTCTTTCTGCACCTTCCTTCCTCTTTCTGCACACCTCTTCCCACCTCTCTTGCTTCTTTCTGCACCTTTCTTGCCTCTTTCTGCCCTTCTCTTGCCTCTTTCTGCCCCTCTCTTGCCTCTTTCTGCGCCTCTCTTGCTTCTTTCTGCGCCTCTCCTGCTTCTTTCTCACACTTCTCTTGCCTCTTTCTGCACTTCTCTTGCCTTTTTCTGCACCTCCCTTGCCTCTTTCTGGACCTCTCTTGCCTCTTCCTGGACCTCTCTTACCTCTTTATGCACCTCTCTGGATTCTTTCGGCACCTCTCTAGCCTCTTTCTGCACCTCTCTAACCTCTTGCTGCACTTCTCTCGCCTTGTTCTGCACTTCTCTTGCCTCTTTAAGCACATGTATTTAATCACTTCTCTTGCCTCTTACATCACTTTTCTTCCTTCTTTCTGTACCTCTCTTGCTTCTTTCTGCACCTTTCTTGCTCTTTCTGCACTCCTCTTGCCCCTTTCTGCACCCCTCTTGCTTCTTTCTGCACCCCTGTTGCTTCTTTCTGCACCTCTCTTGCCTCTTTCTTCACCTCTCTTGCCTCTTTCTGCACATCTCTTGCCTCTTTTTGTGCCTTTCTTACTTTTTATCACTTTTCCTGCCTCTTTCTGCACTTCTCTTAGTTCTTTCTGCACCCCTCTTGCTTCTTTCTGCATATTTATTCATCTTTGTACACTTCTCTTGCCTCTTTCGGCATTTCTGTTACTTCTTTCTGCACCTTTCTTCCTTTTTCTGCACTTCTTGTGCCTCTTTCTGCCTTCTCTTGCTTCCTTCTGCTCCTTTCTTCCTCTTTCTGTACTTCTTTTGCCTCTTTCTGCACCTCCCTTCTTTCTGCACCCCTCTTGCTTCTTTCTGCATTCCTCTTGCTTCTTTCTGCACTCCTCTTGCTTCTTTCTGCACCTCCTTGCTTCTTTCTGCACATCTCTTGCCTCTTTCTGTGCTTCCCTTGCCTCTTTCTGTTCATCCCATGCCTCTTTCTGAGCTTCCCTTGCCTCTTTCTGCACTTCCATTGCCTCTTTCTGCACTGTTCTTCTTTTTTCTGCACCTCTCTTCTTTTTTCTGCACCTCTTTTGCCTCAATCACCACTTCTCTTGCTTTTTTCTGCACCCCTCTTGCTTCTTTCTGCACATCTCTTCTTTCTGCACCTGTATTGCTTCTTTCTGCACCTCTCTTGCCTCTTTCATCACTTGTCTTCCTTCTTTCTGTACCTGTATTGCTTCTTTCTGCACCTCTCTTGCCTCTTTCATCACTTCTCTTGCTTCTTTCTGCACCCCTCTTGCTTTTTTCTACACTTCTCTTGCTTCTTTCTGCACCTCTCTGGCTTCTTTCTGCATCTCTCTAGGCTCTTTCTGCACTTCTCTTGCCTCTTTCTGCTCATTTCTTCCTCTTTCTGCATCTCTCTTGCCTCTTTCTGCACCTTTTGCCTCTTTATGCACCTCTCTTGCTTCTATCTGCACATCTCTTGCCTCTTTCTCCACCTCACTCTCTTCTTTCCGTACCTCTCTTGCTTCTTTCTGCACATCTCTTGCTGCATTTTGCACCTCACTTGCATCTTTCTGCACATCTCTTGCTTCTTTCTGCACATCTCTTGCTTCTTTCTGTACCTCTTGCTTCTTTCTGCACCTCTCTTGCCTCATTCATCACTTCTCTTGCTTCTTTCTGCACCCCTCTTGGTTCTTTCTGCACCCCTCTTGCTTCTTTCTGCACTTCCCTTGCTTCTTTCAGCACCTTCCTTCCTCTTTCTGCACATCTCTTCCTCTTTCTTCTTTCTGCACCGGTCTTGCTTCTTTCTGCACCTGTCTTGCTT
Organism: Calotriton arnoldi; assembly: GCA_963921515.1. Taxonomy (NCBI): domain Eukaryota; kingdom Metazoa; phylum Chordata; class Amphibia; order Caudata; family Salamandridae; genus Calotriton; species Calotriton arnoldi. The sequence goes on along the minus strand of CAWUFW010020551.1, from coordinate 107,896 downwards.
CTTTCTGCACCTGTCTTGCTTCTTTCTGCACCTGTCTTGCTTCTTTCTGCACCCGTCGTGCTTGTTTCTGCATCTCTCGTGCTTGTTTCTGCATCTCTCATGCTTGTTTCTGCATCTCTTGTGCTTGTTTCTGCATCTCTCGTGCTTGTTTCTGCATCTCTCATGCTTGTTTCTGCACCTCTCTTGCCTCTTTCTGCGCTGCTCTTGCCTCTTTCTGCGCCGCTCTTGCCTCTTTCTGTGCCGCTCTTGCCTCTTTCTGCGCCTCTCTTGCCTCTTTCTGTGCCTCTTGCCTCTTTCTGCACCTCTCTTGCTTCTTTCTGCGCCTCTCTTGCTTCTTTCTGAATTTCTCTTCCTTCTTTCATCACTTCTCTTGCCCCTTTCTGCATCTCGTTGCTTCTTTCAGTACCTCGTTGCTTCTTTCTGCACTTCGACCTCGTTATGCACATTTCTTCCTTTTTCTGCACCTCTTGCTTCTTTCTGCACCTCTCTCTTTTTTTTTTTAAATATCTTTATTGCATTTTATTTTTTCAGTTACATATATTACTAGCAACAATACATGTCAGCACTTACGATGATAACATTTGTTGTATGACAGTGCGTATATAATCTAAAACATTCCTTTCTCAAAGTTGTAATAGCATTTGCGTCGCCAGTGTGGGAGTGCTTATACATTTACATAGCGCCTCAGGCACCTACAGCCCGCACAGTCTGTTATCTCCAGTCAGGGGTCAGAGTGGATCTAGTAAGTGCGCCTCCCCGTGTCGATGTTTGATAATGCAATAATGCATCCATATATGTAGAAGTATTCTGCTTATAAGTGGCACAATTGTTAGTTCACAATATAGAGCACTTCCTGGGTAAGCAAAATCAATTTACATATAAATGCTGTTTCTGCTCATTAGATATCTATTTTTTTAGCAAAACAACCACTGCTAACAAAAATTAATATGGAAGCAAAACAAAGAGATATCAAATAACTGAAAGGATATGTAACTAGTGTGCAGTGTGCCATCTGGGCATGGTGACAGCTAGGCTAATGTGCAAACAATGAATGTGGGCCACTATTCCCGTGCGCCATGCGGTTTACATAAATGCTAGGGTTTCATGTAGCAAAGCCACTTCTGTGTGACGTCCTGTGAGGAATGCGAGGTCTGCACCAATCACAGTAGTTACGGTCAAGGTGACACTTGGGTACAGCGCATCCCCTACCTCTATGCAGCCTGCAGGACGTTTGATCACGCCTACCGTGCGGGAGGCACTCGTAGAGCGGCAGTAGTGCGTGTAAGAGTTTTGAGCATGCCGTCCCAGGACTGTGCAATTGGATATTTTCGCAGCCCTGCCATTTCTTCCCTAAGTAGAGTGGTGCCCTCTGCCTGCGCCCAGACTTCTAGGGACCTCACCCAGTGTACTACTTCCGGTGGATCCTTGTGTTTCCAACGCTTAGTTATAAGTGCTTCGCTGTTAGTAGGCCCAGGTCGCGAAATCTGGAACTTACTTTATTGGCCTTAGTTCTTTTAGCAAACCCCCGAATACAGAGTTCCCATGTACTAGGCACCTCAGTGTTAGTGCATGTGGCAAGTATGCCTATGATCGCGCGCCAGTAGGGTAAATGCCGGGGACAGGACCATAGCATATGTAATAGATCAGCACCGAGGAAATGGCATCTCGGGCATTCAGAGGTGTTTATAGCAAAATATTTATTAATTTTATCTGGTGATAGGTACGCCCTGTGTAGTATGTAAGTGTAGGAGAGTAGGATCTGCCTCTTATGTTGCCCCCACTTTTTTTCTGATGTTTACACTGGTTTCTGGCTATAGTCTGGCTGGGACCCTGCCAATCAGGGCCCCAGCCTCTCTGTTCTCTCTAAACGACTTGGAGTGCACTCTAGGTGCACTAGTGATTGGATACTGTGGTACCTTATGAGTCCCTAGTATATGGTACCTTAGGTGCCAAGGGCATAGGTACTTCACAGGCCTACCAGGGGCTGAAGCATGTATTATGCCACCCCTGGGAAGCAGACTAAATCTGACACCACAGGCCTGCTACTGCAGCCTGGGTGAGGAGGTGCTAGCACCCCTCACTGAGATATAGGTTCCCTATATCTCCCCTGCACACACATTTAAACCTATCAGTCACCCCTAAGGCAGGCCCTATCAATCCTGAGGGCAGGGTGCTTAGTTTCTATGTGAGAGGGTGCCTCTGCCTGAGCAGGGCCCCTCTGCAGCTCTCAGAGTCCATTCTCTGGGGCTGTTTGTGAATGCGGTCAAACCATATACTCTTAAGTGCATTATAACCTCGCGGTTAATGCTAACTTTGGAATGGCTGCATCAAAACATGTCGTGTTTGGTGTCAAACACCTTGGAATCATACCCCCACACCAGTAACTGGTGCGGGAGTATGATCCCACCCTTCTAGAGGGATAGACATGTACCTACTGTGGAAATGCGGTAGAATCCTGAAGAGCCCTGGCATCACAAAATGGATGTATATAACGACATGACTTGAAATATCCTGAAGCACACCCTAATTATTTCGTACTTTTCAGTTCAAATAACCTTCTTTTTCAAGTTTGGCATGCAGCACCCGTGTTGGTGCGCCGTTCCCTTCGCACCAGAACATAATTCACTCTGAAATGGTGGCCCGCTGGTTTAGCTGGTCACGTAAGGGTTGCACAGCCGTGTAAACATTGGTATTTCAAAATAATACACATCCACCGCTGTAATCCAATTTCTGTCTTTTTATTTTCTCATTGTTTCTCATGGTTTGTCCATTTTTAACCATAACGTCAAAAGGCACGAAATTCGTTAATTTTTTGGCATTTTAATATTTTGAAATACCAATGTTTACATGGCTGTGCAACCCTTACGTGACCAGCTAAACCAGCGGGCCACCATTTCAGAGTGAATCACAAAATGGATGCCACCAGTAACAGACACTGGGCTGCCCTCCTGCTGATGATCGAAACTCGCAGTGGAGGAGGCCCAACAATAGGTATCCTGTCACAGGGAGGTGTGACCACCTCCCAGACAGGGTTTAGTGTATTGGGGCTGGGTGGGTGCACTCCTAGAGTGCTTTGAAGTCCTGCACTGGGGGAGCAGAAGGCTCCTCTGTGCATACACCAGTTCAAACCGGCTCAGGGGCTACCTGCCAATGCTCTGGTGCGAAACTGGACAAAGGGAAGTGGGTGTAGCCACCCACTCCCCTGACCATCCCATAGGTGGGGTCTTAGAGCTAGTCCCTCCCTTCCTTTTTAGTATAAGGTAGGGAACCGTTGCCATTGCAAACTAGATCTCCCTGGACGACGCTCTACTGAAGAATCCCAGACCTTCGATGTTCCACTACCTCTGGAAGACTGAAGAATCTCCCTTGGAGTCAAGGAGTGACTCCCCTGCTTGGCAGGCACCAAAAACTGAAACGACGGTTGCAAACTACGCCGCTCCTTCTGCAGCCCGAGGTCCCTGCAGCCCAAGATGAGGATTTCCTGACTTCCCCAAGGCCATTGTGAGCCCCCAGCGAAGCTGAGGCAAGTGGACCCCACGAGTGACGAGGAACTGCAGTCCCTGGGTACCATGCACTATTGTCAAGTGCAACCCCTTCACAATGCTCTACGAACCTGTGCTTTGGACCACGTGTGGTCCCAGTCCCTAGCAGGAATCCTTCCAAAGATCAGAGGCCTACCCCGTCCCGAGTGACCGTGGGCCCCTGTTGAACGAATCCTCCCGAGGCATCTTTGCGATCCCTTGCTAGCCAGCTTGTGGGTCTCCTGAAGACTTTTCTACAGAACCAAAGAGCTCCCCTAGTTGCTCCAGGCCTGCCCTGACTTACCCTCGCTGGGTGAGTTCCCCAGACCTTGCTGGTCTGCACCATTGACTTTTTGCTTTTTCCACAAGACTTGCTGCTACCAAGGCTTGTTGGCTACAATTGGGTCGCCGACACCGCAGTCAGCTGCAGACTTTATGGGACATACTGAATCCAGCTCCTGGTTGTCCTCGACGCCTCCTGGACCTTGTGGTCGAAGAGTCAAGACACCCGTGAATGACCTGAATCTGTCGATGACGGTGGGCATTCATCATCCTTGCCCCGGGTCACTGCCCAGTGACTTTGAACACTGTCCCCTCTGCTTTCAGGTCTTCCTTCTTCCGAATCCAGGCTTGGATTCCACCGGACACTTCTCCTGGCTTCACAAGTCTTCATTGGTTCCCATTGAAAACGACGCCGCGACCCGACACCAAAGGACACCTATGCACCCGGCTTCCCTGGGTGAGGTAACTCCAGCACTATGGTGCTCCTGTGGGTGTTGGCCCTAGAACTACTTACCCTGTAAGTGACTTGCTTGTAGCTACTCCCGAAGTGCCCTGAAACTCTTAATTTCCAACCGCGACTTGCCCCATTGAAGTCTACAGCGATCCGCGCCTGTGTTCACGCACTGCACGCATCCCCCGTGGGTCCTTTACTTACCTGCCTTGGGTTGTTTCGTGAGGCCCCAGCACTTCTGAAGGCCCTGGGCCTTGTCCCTTTGCAAGTCGTTGTTCTTAAGTCTCTTTTTTAGTATATGGTCTGGTACGCCCCTAGGGCCCCAGCCATATTTGTGCTTAATTTATTGTGAAACGTTGATTTGTGCATATGTTCCTGTCTTCTAATCTCACAAGAGATTAGTAGAGAGTTGTTTAGTAATAAATACATATATATTTGATATATATACCTGTGTGGTGTCTTTTCATTTGGTGATTCAAGAGATTGTGTGGTAAAACAAGCTGCTTTACATTCCTCCAAGACTTAGCCTGAAGGCTGCTCTCCACAGCTACCACTAGGATAGCTTTCTATAAAGGTTGTCTTAAACCTACCTACCATAAGAGTCGAATTGTACTGGTGCAAGGTGTCCACTTTAACTAGTGAACAGCATATACCAGGCCAACTTCTCACATTGGTGGCAGCGTGTGGGATTCCAGCTTGCTATTGTTTTACCAGAAAATCTCTATTTGAATTACTAACTGAAAACCACTATAGGTACTCAAGGTACATATAAAGTCAAGCTTAGTATCAATAAGTTCTACTGAACTTAGAGCTGTGTGCCAAGGGATAGCACACCCTTTCTACAGCTCAAGCTAGTATCAGTAGGCCACAAACTAGTGTAGGTAGTACAACACTGCACAACACTAGAATGTCCTTAAGGGGTGGACCCAGTGGATCCACTCAGCCTCAGTATAAGGACATGACTTTCTTTGACTTGAAAGCCATGTGTGCTGAAAGGCACCTGAAGCTAGGACAGAGTCCCTCCACACTACACGTGATAGATCTGCTGACAGCAGATGATCTTAGATTAGCTCTAGGAGCTAATGGGTCTGAATCAGTGAGTGGGTCAATTACAGTGTCTGGGTCAGATGATGGACATCAGGATGACCAAGACTCTGTGGTTGAAGGGCCAGGTCCCAAGGGGTCTGAACAGGACAGAGGAATTCTCCCTAAGAGAACTGACATAGTGGAGGAGAGGCCTAGGTCCCTTTCTAGGGAATCTGAACACTCCTATCACTCTGGCAGAGAATCTGTCTACCAGAGGAACTCCTACTTCCCAAGAAGAGAGACCTCCTCTGACAGAATGTACAAACTGCTGCAGTATGAGGAAGCAAGATTTGCCCTCAAAACCAAGCAGTTGGCATTAGATAAGGAAGCCCTGGAGCTCCAGAGAGCTTCTAGAAAAGAGGGTTAGAACCCCCTGGTGGCAGCAACAGTGTCCCTAGAGGCAGAGAATATATTCCAGACCATAGGAACCTGAGCAAGGTTGTTCCTCCCTACCAGAGTGGGGATGATATCCATAAGTGGGTAACTGCTATGGAAAGGGCCTGTAGAGTACAACAGGTCCCCCAAAAGCAGTGGGCAGCAATCTTGTGGCTCTCCTTTTCAGATAAAGGTAGAGACAAGCTCCTCACTGTTAGAGAAGAGGATGCTGATGACTATGAAGTCCTGAAGAGTGCACTGATAGATGGGTTTGGCTTAACCACTGAGCAGTACAGGTTGAAGTTCAGAGACACCCAGAAGGCACAGACTCAGGACTAGTGGTGGGCAGAAAACTGCGCTCCGCCAGCGTAGCGGATAAAGCCAGCCACCCCTGCTCCCCGGCCCGGTCCCTGCTTCTGAAAGCAGCCAGGCCGGGGAGAGCCTCCCCGGGTCCCGGTGGACCCCCGTCCCCAGCACCCGGACCCTCGGCTGGCTTGCAGGATGGGGGGCTCCCACACCCCGGGGCCCGCCGGACGGAGCACGAGCCCCGGGCCCGGTCCCAGCTTCCGAACCCTAGCCAGGCCGGGGAGAGCCTCCCCGGGCCCCGGTGGACCCCCGACACCAGCGCCCGGACCCTGGGCTGGCTTCCAGGACTGGGAGCTCCCGCAGCCTGGGACTCTGGGATGCAACACGAGCCCCGGGCCCGGTCCCAGCTTCCGAACCCTAGCCAGGCTGGGAAGAGCCTCCCCGGGCCCCGGTGGACCCCCGACACCAGCGCCCGGACCCTGGGCTGGCTTCCAGGACGGGGGCTCCCGCAGCCTGGGACCCTGGGATGCAGCACGAGCCCCGGGCCCGGTCCCAGCTTCTGAACCCTAGCCAGGCCGGGAGAGCCACCCGGGCCCCGGTGGACCTCCGACACCAGCGCCCAGACCCTGGGCTGGCTTCCAGGACGGGGGACTCCCGCAGCCTGGGACCCTGGGATGCAGCACGAGCCCCGGCCCCGGTCCCAGCTTCCGAACCCTAGCCAGGCCGGGGAGAGCCACCCCGGGCCCCGGTGGACCCCCAACACCAGCGCCCGGACCCTGGGCTGGCTTCCAGGATGGGGGGCTCCCGCAGCCTGGGACCCTGGGATGCAGAACGAGCCCCGGGCCCGGTCCTAGCTTCAGAACCCTAGCCAGGCCGGGGAGAGGCTTCCCGGGCCCCAATGGGACCCCCGGACCATCGGCTGGCTTGCAGGATGCGGGGATCCCGCACCCCGGGGCCTGCCGGATGGAGCTCAAGCCCCAGGCCCGGACCCAGCTTCAGAACCCTAGCCAGGCTGGGGAGAGCCTCCCCGGGCCCTGATGGACCCCCATAACCAGCGCCCGGACCCTCTGATGGCTTGCAGGACGGGGGCTCCCACACCCCGGGGCCTGCCGGATGGAGCTCAAGCCCCAGGCCCGGACCCAGCTTCAGAACTAGGGCTGGGCGTAGTTGGCGTAGCGCCACTACGCAGAATTTTGGAAAAAATGTGTGGAAAACGAGCGCACGTCCTGAGGGTCCGTGTGCCCGGGACAGGGGTCCCTCGTGCCTGGGCAGGCTCCCCGATCTCCCCGGCCTGGCTGGGTTGAGAAGCACGGACCGGCCCCGGGGACTGCGTTTCGTTCAGGGCCTGGGGTTTGGGAGCCCCGTCCTGCCGCCTGCCAAGTGCCCATCTGCCCGGGACAAGGGTCCCTGGTGCAGAGCCCGGAGACCTGCAAGGGCATGCGGGAGCCTTACCGCTATGGCTCGGCTCGGGGCGGGCAGATGGCAGTCCTTTCGGTCCCGGCCATCTGGTCGCACCTCTCCCCTCGGCCATTTGGTCGCACGCAATGCTTTCCAATGGGGCGACCAGATGGCCGGGCCGCCCTGGAAGTCCCGATGAGGGCTCATTTGCATCCCGGATCCCAGCCAGGGCTCCAGGAGGTCGGGCACGTTCGCGCCCAGGGTCCCCTGAGCCTCGCGGTGCGCACGGATTCCCAGAAAGCGGGGTAGCTTTCCTCCGGATTACTAGGGGCAGGGTATGCCGGGACACCCCTCCCGGGCTGGCGGTTCTCTGCCGGGGACCAGATGGGCTATGCCCGGACAACACCTCCCGAGGCATCCGGGGCTCCCTTCTCCGGCCCACGGTGTGGCAAGGTGCCCGGGACGGGCTCCATGGGTCCCGGGCAGTCCTCCCCCGGGCGCCCGGGCCCGAGAGCTCCCGTGGTCCTCCCCATGCCTGAGGCCCAGCCGGGGTCCCGAGCCCCCTGGGACACGGAGCCCCCGAGCCCTGCGTGGGCAGGCGGGAGCCCTACCTCGAAGGCTCGGCTCTGCTCGGGGCGGGCAGATGGGAGTCCTTTCGACCCCAGCCATCTGGTAGCACGCAATGCTTTCCAATGGGGCGACCAGATGGCCGGGCTGCCCTGGAAGTCCCGATGAGGGCTCATTTGCCTCCCGGATCCCAGCCAGGGCTCCAGGAAGTTGGGCACGTTCGCGCCCAGGGTCCCCTGAGCCTCGCGGTGCGCACGGATTCCCAGAAAGTGGGGTAGCCTTCCTCTGGATTACTAGGGGCAGGGCATGCCGGGACCCCCCTCCCGGGCTGGCGGTTCTCTGCCGGGGACCAGATGGGCTATGCCCGGACAACACCTCCCGAGGCATCCGGGGCTCCCTCCTCCGGCCCACGGCATGGCAAAGTGCCCGGGACGGCCTCCATGGGTCCCGGGCAGTCCTCCCCGGGCGCCCGGGCCCGAGAGCTCCGGTGGTCCTACCCATGCATGAGGCCCAGCCGGGGTCCCCGAGCCCCCGGGAAGCGGAGCCCCCGAGCCCTACGTGGGCAGGCGGGAGCCCTACCGGGAAGGCTCGGCTCGGGGCAGGCAGATGGGAGTCCTTTTGACCCCGGCCATCTGGTCGCACCTTTCCCCTCGGCCATCTGGTCGCACGCAATGCTTTCCAATGGGGCGACCAGATGGCCGGGCCGCCCTGGAAGTCCCGATGAGGGCTCATTTGCCTCCCGGACCCCAGCCAGGGCTCCAGGAGGTTGGGCATGTTTGCGCCCAGGGTCCCCTGAGCCTTGCGGTGCGCACGGATTCCCAGAAAGCGGGGTAGCCTTCCTCCGGATTACTAGGGGCAGGGCATGCCGGGACACCCCTCCTGGGCTGGCGGTTCTCAGCTGGGGACCAGATGGGCTGGGCCCGGACAACACCTCCCCAGCGTCCGAGGATCCCTCCTCCGGCCTGCGGCGTGGCAAAGTGCCCAGGACGGGCTCCACGGGTCCTGGGCAGTCCTCCCCCGGGCATCCGGGCCCGAGAGCTCCGGCTGGCCTCCCCGTGCCTAAGGCCTGGCCGGGGTCCCCCGAGCACCCGGGAAGCGGAGCCCCGAGCCCTGCAAGGGCAGGCGGGAGCCCTACCGCGAAGGCTCGGGGGTGGGCAGATGGGTGTCCTTTCGGTCCCGGCCATCTGGTCGCTCCTATCCCCTCGGCCATCTGGTCGCACGCAATGCTTTCCAATGGGGCGACCAGATGGCCGGGCTGGCCTGGAAGTCCCGATGAGGGCTCATTTGCCTTCCCCGATCCCAGCCAGGGCTCCAGGAGGTTGGGCGCGTCCGTGCCTAGGGTCCCCTCAGTCTCGCGATGCACACGGGTTACCAGAAAGGGGGGTAGCCTTCCTCCGGATTACTAGGGACAGGGCACGCCGGAACCCCTCTCGGCCTAGCGGTCCTCAGCCATCAGCTGGACGGGCCAGGATGCTGCCCCAGCCTGGGGTCCGTCCCCGGGCCAGCCGTGTGGCAGGATGCCAGGGACGGGGTCCCGTGGGCCCGGGGAGCCTCCCCCTGCTCAGCTGGGTTCAGGGGCTCCCAGGGGCCCTGGGGAGGGCGGCCTCCCCACCCTGGGCTCCGTCCTCGGTCCTGCAGCGTGGCAGGGTGACCGGGACGGGGTCCCGCGGGCCCGGGGAGGCTTCTCCTGCGCCTCTGGGCCCGGGAGCCCCGGCTGGGTCCAGGGGCCCCTCCGGGCCCCAGGTCGGGTGCTCCAGCCCTGGGCCCTGTCCTCCGGCCTGACGCTATGCCAAAGGTCCGAGACGGGGTTCCGTTGTGCCCGGGGAGCCCCCCTTGCTTGACTGGGTTCAGGAGCTCCGTCCGGGGCCCCTGAGGGCCCGGGGGAGGGCGGCCTCCCCACCCCGGGCTCCGTCCTCGGTCCTGCCGCGTGGCAGGGTGCCTGGGATGAGGTCCCGTGGTCCCGGGGAGGCTTCCCCTGCGCCTCTGGGCCCGGGAGCCCCGGCTGGGTCCAGGGGCCCCTCCGGGCCCCGGGTCGGGTGGTCCAGCCCTGGGCCCTGTCCTCCGGCCTGACGCTATGCCAAAGGTCCGAGACGGGGTTCCGTTGTGCCCGGGGAGCCCCCCTTGCTTGACTGGGTTCAGGAGCTCCGTCTGGGGCCCCTGAGGGCCCCGGTGAGGGCGGCCTCCCCACCCCGGGCTCCGTCCTCAGTCCTGCCGCATGGCAGGGTGCCCGGGACGGGGTCCCGTGGTCCCGGGGAGGCTTCCCCTGCGCCTCTGGGCCCGGGAGCCCCGGCTGGGTCCAAGGGGCCCCGGCTGGGTCCAGGGGCCCCTCCGGGCCCCGGGTCGGGTGCTCCAGCCCTGGGCCCTGTCCCCCGGCCTGCCTCTATGCCAAGGTCCAGGACGGGGGTCCGTCGGTCCCGTGCAGACCTCCCCCGCTTCGCCTGCTTGTCGAGGTGTCTGCGGGCCCCGGGTCGGAGGGCCCGTCAGCTCCCCCCCTCGCAGCCCCCATGGCTGGGGCCCAGCTGGGGCCCTGGGCCTCCGGTCCCCCACGCCCCAGCGCCCACTCACTCTTTCATTGGGGCACAGAGCGGCCAGATGGCTTCCCTTTCGTGCCCGGCCATCTGGTCGCACCTTTCCCCTCGGCCATCTGGTCGCACCCAATGCTTTCCTATGGGGTGACCAGATGGCCGGGCTTCCCTGGAAGTCCCGATGAGGGCTCATTTGCCTCCCCGATCCCAGCCAGGGCTCCAGGAGGTCGGGCGCGTCCGTGCCTAGGGTCCCCTCAGTCTCGCGATGCACACAAGTTACCAGAAAGGGGGTTAGCCTTCCTCCGGATTACTAGGGACAGGGCATGCCGGAACCCCTCTCGGCCTAGCGGTCCTCAGCCATCAGCTGGATGGGCCAGGATGCTGCCCCAGCCTGGGGTCCGTCCCCGGGCCAGCCGTGTGGCAGGATGCCCTAGACGGGGTCCCGTGGGCCCGGGGAGCCTCCCTTTGCTCGGCTGGGTTCAGGGGCTCCCAGGGTCCCTGGGGAGGGCGGCCTCCCCACCCTGGGCTCCCTCCTCGGTCCTGCCGCGTGGCAGGGTGACCGGGACGGGGTCCCGCGGGCCCGGGGAGGCTTCCTCTGCGCCTTTGGGCCCGGGAGCCCCGGCTGGGTCCAGGGGCCCCTCCGGGCCCCGGGTCGGGTGCTCCAGCCCTGGGCCCCGTCCCCGTCCCCCAGCCTGCAGCTATGCCAAAGGTCCGAGATGGGCTTCCGTCGTGCCCGGGGAGCCCCCCCTCGCTTGGCTGGGTTCAGGAGCTCCGTCCGGGGCCCCTGAGGGCCCGGGGGAGGGTGGCCTCCCCACCCCGGGCTCCGTCCTCGGTCCTGCCGCGTGGCAGGGTGCCTGGGATGAGGTCCCGTGGTCCCGGGGAGGCTTCCCCTGCGCCTCTGGGCCCGGGAGCCCCGGCTGGGTCCAGGGGCCACTCCGGGCCCCGGGTCGGGTGCTCCAGCCCTGGGCCTTGTCCCCTGGCCTGATGCTATGCCAAAGGTCCGAGACGGGGATCCGTTGTGCCCGGGGAGCCCCCCTCGCTTGGCTGGGTTCAGGAGCTCCATCCGGGGCCCCTGAGGGCCCCGGGGAGGGCGACCTCCCCACCCCGGGCTCCGTCCTCGGTCCTGCCGCGTGGCAGGGTGCCTGGGACGGGGTCCCGTGGTCCCGGGGAGGCTTCCCCTGCGCCTCTGGGCCCGGGAGCCCCGGCTGGGGATGCTGAGACGGGGGAAGGCAGCACCCGGGCCCGCCCGCCGGGGCCCCCAGGGGCCCGGGTATGCACCTGCCTCTCAGCCCCTTCCCGATGGTCCTTTTTCTTCGAGTTTGCTCAGTCAGGCCTCCGTGAGGTCCGGGGATGCTGAGACGGGGGAAGGCAGCACCCGGGCCCGCCCGCCGGGGCCCCCATGGGCCCGGGTACACACCTGCCTCTCAGCCCCTTCCCAATGGTCCTTTTTCTCCGAGTTTGCTCAGTCAGACCTCAGTGAGGTCCGGGGATGCTGAGACGGGGGAAGGCAGCACCCGGGGCCCGGGTACGCACCTGCCTCTCAGCCCCTTCCCGATGGTCCTTTTTCTCCGAGTTTGCTCAGTCAGACCTCCGTGAGGTCCAGGGATGCTGAGACGGGGGAAGGCAGCACCCGGGCCCACCCGCCCGCCCGCCGGGGCCCCCAGGGGCCCGGGTATGCACCTGCCTCTCAGCCCCTTCCCGATGGTCCTTTTTCTCCGAGTTTGCTCAGTCAGTCCTCCGTGAGGCCCGGGGATGCTGAGACGAGTAGCATTTTTCCTATTGGCCTGAGCTGCATCCCGCATAAGTTGCCCCCGAATAGTAGCCTTAGCAGCAGCCCACATAGTCCTACCAGAGGCCACAGAACCTTGATTTAAGGAAAGGTAGTTGTGAAAATGATCCTGTAGTTGTGTTTTACCCATAGGCGTTTTGTGGCGTTGAATATTCATCCTCCAAGGTTTGCGACCTGGTCTGGTCATCCCTGTTTGTAAATGTAATAAGACTGGAGAGTGATCAGACACCGATGCTTCCAAAATATGAGATTCCTGAACTGATTGGAGTATACTTTGAGAGATTAAAAAGTAGTCCAACCGAGAAAGAGTTCCATGAGTGGGAGATGTGAAGGTGTATTCGGTATCGTCTTGGTGTGAAAGACGCCAGTGATCTACAAGGCCGTTGTCCTCAATTATATCATTCATGAGTGCTCTGTCTGCAGCATTATATTTATCAAGAGGGCCCGTTCTATCAAGAACCGGATCTCTCACCAAATTCCAAGCACCTCCTATAAGATACTGTGAAGCATCAATCTCTGACAACAAACGATTCAAATGCAAGAGAAAGGATTTTTTGGAACCTGTCGGGGCATAGACTGATCCCACACAGATATGAGTGTCCCCAATACGTAACTTAGCGAAGACATATCGGCCGTCCGGGTCTTCCCATGTTTTGGATACCATAACTGGAAGTGTTTTACGAATGAGGATTGCCACACCACATTTTCGAGTAGGGCCTATGTCCGAGGTGCTGTCGTCATGTATACTGCTGTGGAAAACCTTTCACACCCAATCCCTGCACAATTTTTTTGATTCATATTCGTCAAGATGTGTCTCTTGAAGAAGGGCCACATCTACTTTTTTGGATTGGAGATAAGAGAGGACTTTTTTCCTCTTAATGTAATGTGTTAAGCCATGAACATTCCATGATATTGCACACAAGGCATGAGAAACAACCATGTTCGTAGGAGTACTAAGGGTTTTATTTTACTTTTGTTAAAAAGGTAATGGAGAGTGGGATCCCAAATAGAAGAAAGAAAGTGAATAATATAAGAATATGTTTTCCAATGACCAATATGATTTTTTTTTTTTACGTACTAGCCAATTAGAAGAAATGTAATGTGTAGGAAAAATAGAAAATATGTTCAAGTCACAGTATAATGGTATATAGGGTACTACAATATTAAAACTTCAACCGTGGGTCTGGGCTCACAAGAGCACCGCTCCGGGCAGGACCCCCACCAGGAGTATAAATCAAAGGTCAGGACCAGTTATAAGAAGTATGAGAATTTAGGGAATCCAATTATACTTAATGGTGATCTATGAAGGGGAGGACCAAGTACTATAAGATATATAACCAGCCATATCTAGAATATATATAAAGAAATCTAGAGAATATGCTAAAGGGACGTACATGTCAATAATATAAACAAATGAAAACATTTCATTCTAAATATATCATAAAAGATCTAATATATAATAGATTATATTCATAACTATAAATATCATTTAGGAGGCATATTTGTAAAAAGATTGCAAGTGGAATAAATATATTTCATAATATAATCAATCTACCAATTGAATAAATATGAAAAAGTATTATCCAATAAATGACAGCAATAATGAATAATAAAATAGTTAATGCATTAAACATTCATGCTAAGTGGAAAGGCTAATATATGTATATAGAGAAATTGAAAAATTAATTACAATCAATTTTTAGAACTAAAAAGTTTACCTCTAAAGAACCTGCTGTTACCTATGGGAAATGTTAAATAATCTCTAGAGTATCAATAGACTAAGAAAGTGTGTTCCCACAAAACTGTTAAAATATCATTCATGAGAGATTACAAATCTAGGCAGTAAATATTACATAAAAGATACATCTTTATAATAATTAATATAATAAGTAAATTTCAAAGCTTAAGGTGGATAGAAATAAATATATAAACATTTCATTTGAAACTTTGGCAACAATAATAAGGAGGTAAATAGAAAAATAGTGTGAATAATACTCATCTGATGCATATGAAGGGATTATCTTTCTGCGAAATATGGACATGGAAGTCTTAAACTAGAATGGTTATTAATTATAAAATAAATACAACACTAAGGACTATTCTCCATCTAAAAACTAATAATAGATATGCAGAAAAGTTGATTATAAATCAAGTTGATAACTGAAGAACATAGCTTTACAAAACTTATTTCCAGCTTTGGGAGATGTTAAATAATTGTGGGAATTATAAATAAACTAAAGAAGTTTGATTCAGATACAGCTACTGAAAATAACACATAGAAATCTCATGAGGTATGACAATAAATAATATATAGAAAATATGCTTTTATAAAAACTAGAAACATCTTAAGTGAATTTCAGATCATAGGGCACACACAGATAAGATTTGAAGCTAATAACAATAATGAGTAAATAGGTATAAAGATAATGCAGAAAATACTCATCTGAAGTGGTGGAGGTGCTTGTCTCCTTGTGAAACATGGACATGAAAGTCACAAGCAAAAATGTAATTATCAGTAGGAGAGACATGGCACCAAGGATTACTCTCCATCTGAAGCGAATTTTAAAGGAGAGCGAGATTTGTCTCTATGTTGATCTTGAGTAAAGTTAGATACTGTCTGCAATGCTGAGGTTTTATCTTCCTGGGTACGATTCGATCTCTCAGACTCTCTACCACGTTGACGAACTTCACCCAGGATTCGACGTCTGCCATCTGTAAGGTGATGAATAGGTTGAGAACTTTGAGAAATGTGAAGCGTAGACGTATGCTGTATGTCCATATCTTGCAGCTTCATGTCATCCAAGAAACGTTGTAGCTCGTCTGGGTTGTAGAAGTCTCTTGAGTCACCATTTTTGGTGACACAAAAGCGTGCTGGATCAAACAAGCCGTATTTGATGTCCATTTTTCATAGCAGAGGCATCATAGATAAAAATGCTTTCCGTCGTTCGTTAGTTTCTCGAGAAAAATCAGCTGCCATTCGTATTTCATGCCCCTCATAGCTGTAGAAGCCTTGTGTACGCGCTGCTGTCAGTAGTTGTCGAACCTGATCGTGCCGCAAAAAACAAGCAATGAGGAGTCTTGGACGGGAATCTAGCTCTTTACGGGGAGGACCAAGATGGTGCGCACGTTGAATTTCAAGCATTGGTTCAAAATGAATACCAACCAATTTGGGAAGAATTTCACACAAAAAGGCTCTAGTATTCTGGCCTTCAATTTTCTCTTGAAAGCCAAAGAAACTAATATTATCTCTCCTGCTGCGATCTTCCAAATCGACCAGCTTACTACGGAGAAACAATAATTCTTGATCTCTGCTTTGTACTGAGTCAAGTTTATTTTCAACTACTGTCAAGCGCTGATCCAGACCTTCTGTTTTAGTATGAAATTGCACTATATCTGCTCTTATTTATTTGGCCTCCGATGCGAGGGAAGAGATGTTAATGTCCATTTCCGTTAAACGGCAACTAATGGTTGAAATTTCCTGGAAGAGACGATCCATAGCGTCTCCTGATATTGCATTGGAAGTAGTGCGAGACTGATTAGGTGACGGCGAGGCAGAACCCTTCGCAGACATAGTATTTAGTTGCTTAAGTACGTCAGCAAAAAGTAGCTGTTTAGTAGACTTGTTCTCGTTCTTGTTTTTAGACATTACCTCAAAATTTGAAGTAATAAAGAACAATAGTGGTTCAAACTTGCCAACAGAGATGAAGTGATTGTAGTTCCTTAATGTTCTTTGACGGGACGTGAAGCATATAAACTTTTATTGGCCCTTGCTGAATTGAAACAATCCAGTATATTGTCCTTGCCAACTGATATTGTGAGGTATCACAGTCAAATTGAGAGGCGGTAATTCTGCATTGGTAGAGCAAGCGGTGCCAGAAAGTATAGCTGAAAAAAGACCAGTTTCCAGGGATATACAACTGAGGAGATACCATTTACTCAATATGCGTGAACTCAACCTGCGAACGTCGTGACAGAAGCACAGAACATGAATGGCAAGCCGCACAAAGTGCAAGGTGAGTAATACACAATATTACGTGATAGTACGTTTATTCCACAGTATGTAAAAGGTATTAACGAGGTATTAGAGGGCTTTCTACTACTGAGAGACTTCTTTTGTCCTTGTTCACAGTTAAAGGTAGTTTAAATGTAAGTTTCAACAATCTGCATATTGTAGAAAGGAGAATGTTAGGTTTTAACTTATTGACCCTAAATTTGTGCTGGCAGGAACCAGAGCAAGTTTTAATCAGGAAACAGTCACAGAGATATTTGTCTGTCAGAGGAACTAGCAGTTATCTTGGAAATAAAATGTTGCAATCCAGAGGGGCTGAGCGCAGACACAACTCTGAGTTGATTTATTTTTATGTTGAAAACACTTCACGTCAAAAATAGTTTATAAGGGAGAAAGTACCTCGCGGGTGAAAATCCCTCTGATTATGCTATAAATAACTTCCTTGCCAAGGACATTTAGTTATAAACTCCCACCGGCAGTTGCTCACGGAGATAGTAGTTGCGCATTCTGAAGATTGAAGCAGGGAAACCGCCTACCTCATAAATCTCCACACGACGATTCCTGGAGCTCGTCAGAGAGTCGGGCGCAAAGACTGCGCGAGGCCCAGGGCTTCAAATGCGTCACGAGGCCCAACTGGCGCTCGTCTCCTCAAACATTTCTCAGTTTGAAAAGGCCCCAAAAAGAGGTCGCTGGTTGACAAAACACACACCATGCATGGCCACGTTATTCAGCCTGCTCGGAAACGTCGCAGTGACAGTCCTGAAGTCACAATAAATAATGCTGCCTCCATATGGGTGCCGACCCGGAGCAGAGCTCCTCGTTTAGGCGGCCATCTTCCTGCGTGGCCAGACCACGCCCCCTAATAATTGGTTGTTAATTAATTTTAATTAATTAATTTGTAATTAATTTTGGTAATTGTGTAATTAATTATATTTGTGTGTGGTAGTTTTTATAGGTGTAAAGGGTGGGAAGTAAATTATTTTTAATTGATGAATTAATAATTGGTTGTTAATTAATTTTAATTAAATAATTGGTAATTAATTATGGTAACTGTGTTATTAATTTTATGTGTGTGTTGTGGTGTTTATAGGAGTAAAGGGTGGGAAGTAATTTGTGTTTAATTTATATATAGTTGTTAATTAATGTTAATTATTTGATATTTATTTTGGGTAAATGTTTATTTTTTTGTGTGCTGTTTTTATTTTTAAAGGGGTAAAGGGTAGGTATTAAATAAAATGTTATTTAATTATCAGTTGTTAATAGTAATAGTTTTTCTTTTAAAAATTATATATAATTGTGTTTTATTAGTTTATAGTTTAATTTAGGTGTGTGTTGTGGATATTACAATGTTAAAATTTGTGTACTCAATGAATGTTTTTTAAATTATTAATAAGATTTTTTTAATTGATTATTAATTATGTTAATTATGGAAATACATTTAATGAAAAATGTTGGAGTGTTTTGTTATTGGTGTGGTGTTATAGGGTATGAAATAAAATAAATACATTTACGTTTTAGATCTTTTTTTGTTTGTTAATATTTGCTACTTTTAAATAATTATTGTTTATAAATGTATTTATTAATTTATTTTATATATTATGTGTAGGTTTTTGTTATATGTAATTAATATTATAAGATTGTGTTCTTTTCATATGTTTAATATATTTAATTTTATATTTTTTTTAATACTGTTTATTTATTTTCATGATTTTTTAAATTTTGTATTATTTTTTGTTTTTTTCAACTGTTTGTGTTATTAATCATTTTTGTTTCTCTGCTATCCAACACTTTCCCTAATGTTGCATTCACTGGAGTGGAAATAGTAATTGTTACCCCTCCGCTATCCAGCACTTTCCCTACTGTTGCACTCACTGGAGTGGGAATAGTAATTTTTACCCCTCCGCAATCCAACTCTTTCCCTACTGTTGCACTCACTGGAGTGGGAATAAAAATGTACCCCTCCGCTATCCAACACTTATCCTACTGTTGCATTCAGTGGAGTGGGAATAGTAATTTTTACCCCTCCGCAATCCAACTCTTTCCCTACTGTTGCACTCACTGGAGTGGGAATAAAAATGTACCCCTCCGCTATCCAACACTTATCCTACTGTTGCATTCAGTGGAGTGGGAATAGTAATTTTTACCCCTCCGCTATCCAACATTTTACCTACTGTTGTACTCACTGTAGTGGGAATAGTAAATTTAATCCCTCCGCTATCCAACACTTACCCTACTTTTGCACACACTGGAGTGGTAATAGTAATTTTTATCCCTCCACTATCCAACAGTTTCCCTACTGTCGTGTAGTTCCTGTAGTACCCATGCAGGACCTGCGTGTTTGGATAACATATACCGTGGGCTTGGTGTTAGACTGACTCTGTGCACCCCCACCGCATGTTAGTCGGATTTGCATTAACTAGCTCACAGTGCCACTAGAATCTCCTCTTATCGGGGAGAGATTAGTTTCTGGCCACCTTAGATCATGACAACCCTGATCCCTCAGAATCGTGGAAACAATACACTACTTTTCGCTCAGTCACTCGTGCTTACTTATTCGGTTTGTCTCAGAGAGTTACACAGAATAACCAGTCTGGGCGTTTCAATAAGTATTTATTGAACAGTTGGTATTCTAGTGTAAAATATATGTGCTGTAGCAACCAGCAGACAATAGCAGAGATATATTATCAGCAGTACGATAAAAGTGAAGGGATAGAACAGTTCTATCATATTGCAATATTCATGAATACATACATGAATATAAAAGCATTATGAAAGTGCTCATACTCCTACGATGCCTAACTAGATGTACCTGAGTGTACCTAGCATATGTGTAGGTCTAAAAGCCTAAGAGCCAAGAATCCTTCTAGGATTTAGTCGAACCCCCATACCTGAATAGAGAGAGTGTGGGACACCGTCCTGGTCTCGAGTTGGACACCCCGCAAGGGCTGTGTTAGACTGCTGTCAGCTGGAGCGACTGCATGCAGGAGTCTCAGCGTCTCTGGTCAGTGTGTCAGCATGGAAGTCTCGGTTCCTTCTATCTTACTGTGGCAAGATGTGGTGTATTTATACCCTAAAGTATCTCGTCCCTCAGTATGGTTTGTATTGGTCTTTGTTAGACATGAAGAAGACGTCAGGGGTGAACTTTGTACATACATATTATGCGGGAGATGTAGCTGGTGAATGCTCATGCATAATTTATGAGTACATTGTAGGCCTGTATTCGGGAAAAACGCTGCAGTGTTCTAACCACAGACTAGATAACGTTCAACCCTCAGAGCTCGTTGTGTACTGTAAGGAACTAATGTAGGTGAAAGATCATGCCTATATTAGGGCATAGGAGATCATGACTATAATAGGGCATAGATGATTATGACCATAATAGGGCATATACGAACATGACCATAATAGGGCATATACGATTATGACCATATACGGCATATATGAACGTGTCTATATTAGGGCCTCTATATGAAACATAACACCCACTCCACTTTCGAATTGGATGACAATGATAATACTTAAAATCTGGACAATTAAAAATTCTCTTAAAAACAGCTAAAAACATGGTTTTAAAAAGACATTTAAAAATGATTAAGATATTAAAAGTCGCTATTCTTTTGTTGCCACTTGAAAAAAGTCAAGTCTGTTTCATTTATAAAAGTTGCATTACTAGGAGCAGAAGAAGGCCATTCTTTCTCAAGTGAAAGTGTCAGTTTAGGAAGTGTTCCAAATTTAGTTAGTTTATTTATGAAATGAAATGGAGAAGCCGAATTCTTTCCCAGGACACGATGAGCCAATTCCAGATTAAGGGGCCGATTCCGATCTCGGCCGGTAGGGCTCCGAATCGGATTCGGATTTACCGGATCCGATTCGGAGCCCTGTTTCCCGACCGAATCGTACGCGGGTCCGGCCGAGCGAGTACGATGCAGGCACCCGCGAAAACTCCGACCAACTCGAACGCAGCTTCAACACGCTCCGACCGACTCGCAGGGACACGACTCGCACCGCGCTATGGAGACGTTTCCCGGCCGGGTAAGTACGATGCGCGCCGCGAGCAGTCCGATCGACTCGCGCCGTCCGGCTCGAAAAAGCTGTCGGAGCCGGACTTTGGGGGTCCGCGTCGGACCCCCCTGTACGCGTAGGCACGCGAGTCGCACACAGGGGGGACCCATGGGTCCCCCCTACCTGTGCGTGTACGGCGCGAATCGCTTCGCCGCGTACCCGCTGTAGGGGGTGCCCTTGTCCGCCTCGCACCCATTGAGTCAATGGGAGCCCGCGTACGCGTTGTACGACAGGCTCCCATTGACTTCAATGGGAGTCCGACCGACTCGAGTCTGATGGCATGCGTGCGCATTGTACTCGATCGGTCGGACTGCCCGAGTCCGATTCGGTCGGAAATCTCTCCGGGTCCGGCTCGGTCGGAGAGATTTCCGGCCCGAATCGGAATCGGCCCCTAAGTGTCCTGGCTGGGAGATACAGCATTATCGGTGTTAGCTACTGCAGATGACAAATCCAACGCCTCACAGAGAACGTCAATCGCACATAGATGGAATTCAGCACTGCCAACAGTCAGTGCTGCGGCAGCTTGTGCGGCAGTTATCACCTGAGTTCCTGTGGAGGAACCACCTAACCCAGCAGGAGCAAACGGCACCTGTGGATTCTCAAGGAATGCATTCATCAGAATTGGAAGACGCTGGGGACAACGCAGAGCATGGGCCTTTAGGGGGTCCAGCATAGCATCCATGTCCAGAGGCGTATCTGACGGAAACGTTAGACAGAGATCCAACATGCATTTTTCTCCGCAAAACAGGCATCGAAGAACAGGTAAGATGCAGTCCACCCAGACTGGTCTAAACGATAGAAACCAAGAGGCATTCAGTTCTCTCAGGCAAGGTATTCCCAGAAGCTGTACCATGCGTTCACGGTACTTCCGCTCCATGAGTACGTTCGCCATTTCCTCGAAAATTTGGCCGTCCATTGTGCAGCAGTAAGATTACAATCAGGACTCCTGCAATTAGGAACAGGATAAGCGGGAGACCTCCAAACACCCTTCCCAATATGGAGTGTATAAAATTTGGGATTACTCCGAGGACTGTCTGAAAGGTGCTTAATAGTCCTGACCCTATGGTCTTAAATAGGTGTACAATACCGCTCGTATCAGACATGTTAAAGATACGACCCACCATTACTGCAAAATGAAAGGGGCAGTTCGTACGTATAAGCGCCTGTATCTCAGTCAAGGTCCTTGCAACTTAAAGTTCAAAGGTTTTTCGAGCGGAGGTTAACGGCACGGGTTGCTGTAAAAGCATGGCTTTCAGTCTGCTCAAAGTATCAAATTGTATAAAGGAAACATTCAATGAAGGCCATAACGGCGCCTCCCTGACTGTGTTTAGTGGCGGAAACAATACTTGCATACAGCAAGTAACCCTGGAGTTAACAGTGACCAGATAGGCGACGCCCGGAAGCATCCCACAGCAACCTTGATCATTTAGCATCAAGTAACTCCCATTCGAGAGCAGCTGGAAAACCGGCGTGATCATGGCCGCTGGGCTCCCTGACATGTGGCAAGATAGATTTGCTACCGAACCACTACATGCTCCGTGCAGAGAAATATCCGGACACATGAGAGAGCCGCTTAAAGCGTTCCTGCAGCTTGTACCACTGAGATACACTTCTCGATCCCCATTCCGGCATCGATATCTATATGGTAACTCCCAAGTTTCCTTAATGTAACCCTTACCCATTTTTTCATATTTGCCTGCCTGCCTTTGCTCAAGGCAATATTGAAACTGAAACGTAGTGACCGGCAGAGTGATTTGGCCATGAATTAGCCATTCAGTTGATGGTAATTCGGCTACAGTGAATGGTAACCTTTCCAGTTTCTTAATACGCAGCATTGTATATTTGGCTCCCCTTTGTGCCATTTCTGTCTGTTTATCAGTTAGATTGTATTCTGAAATCAGAGACATGGGGGCCGATTCCGATTCAGGCCGGAAATCACTCCGAACGAGCCAGACCCGGAGAGATTTCCGACCGAATCGGACTCTAGCAGCTCGACTGAACGAGTACGATGCGTACGCCTGCAATCGGACTCGATTCGGTCGGACTCCCATTGAAGTCAATGGGAGCCGGTCGTACAACGCGTATGCGGGCTCCCATTGACTCAATGGGTGCGAGGCGAACAAGGGCGCCCCCTACAGCGGGTACGCGTCGATGCGACTCGCGCCGTACATGCACAGGTAGGGGGGACCCATGGGTCCCTCCTGTGTGCGACTCGCGCGGCTACGCGTACAGGGGGGTCTGACACGGACTCCCAAAGTCCGGCTCCGACTGCTCTTTCGAGCCGGACGGCGCGAGTCGGTCGGACTGCTCGAGGCGCGCATCGTACTTGCCCGGCCGGGGAACTTCTCCATTGCGCGGTGCGAACAGTGTCCGTGCGAGTCGGTCGGAGCGGGTCAGACCCGCATACGAGTCGGTCGGCGATTTCGCGAGCGCTCGCATCATACTCGCTCGCCCGGACGCACGTACGAATCAGTCGGGAAAGAGGGCTCCGAATCGGATCCGGTTAAGCCGAATCCGATTCGGTGCCCTACCGGCCGAGATCGGAATCGGCCCCATGGTGTTTATAAAACGCCAGGGCACATAGCCTGCACGCAAAGATTGCAGCGTCCAGCTTAGCATCATAATAGAATGTAATTGGTATTGCCCGTGTTGTAACAAGGCCAGATCTTGTTCTAATATGTCGATTGCCGAAGACACAATGTTGCCTAAGGAGTAAATCCTGGAGGTCAAAGTTGTTAACCCATTATCCACTACAGCTAATGCCTTCTCTAAGTTAATACGGTCTATTTCCCTTATCCTTTCTGCGGCCTCTTTTTGGGATATTTTCCAGTTTTCATCATAATAGGCATAAATGCCAGCATATATGAAACGTTTCTGACGTTTTTCCTTGGGCCTGACAAGAAATCCCTAAGGTCCACATCAGGTGTGAGTAAGGTCAAGTGATGTCTCTAGCCAATCAAGGCACAACTTCCCAACACTATAGGATGTCACTACCCCTGGGTGTTGTCTTTGTACATAGCGTGTATCTGGCCTACTGATACTAAACCCCTCGGCTATACCTAGGAATCTCTGTTGACATGTGTTTGTGTCAATGGGCCAAATCAGCCATTCTGTCCAATTGGGATCTGACCTGTTGTACTGGAGAATGTTATCTAATCCTATCCCATTTGTAGTTGAATTCTGTCCCCCACCCATCTGTGATGGTGCTGGAAATCCCGGTGTGTCCATTTCCTTGTTCTTGGCTAGTCCAAGATAGGATGTCTGTTGCACAGTGTCATTTAGAAATATCATCTGCTGTGGAATGAGGCATGCTCTAAAAAGCGCTTCTGTTCCCTGGACTTGCCAGTCCCTAGAACCCCAGATTGATTTTAAATCTATAGTGTCCTTCCATAGGTCGAAATCCTGTGTAGACAACTGGGCCATAAAGGAAGCAGAGTAAATCTGTTTGGTGTTAGTCAACATAATTTTTTGTGCTGATGTTTTTGCCACCTTGTAATAAAATGACTTCGGGTCAGATGTATTAAACCCTGAAAAGTATGTGAATTTCTGTGCAAAAGTTTGTGAACCACCTCTTGGAGGTGTTGGACAGTGTTCCCACTGGTGGTATTCAAATACATTTCTAGGTGTTATAGATTTGTGCAAGAAATGACCATAATGTTGGTAACAGTACAATGTATCATAGTCTGAAGTACCTTCTAACATTTCATTGTTCGGAAATGCTGCAGTTTTTTCTAAATCAGACATCACATTGTTTACCGTTTCAGTGTCCCAATCATCAGACAATGTACTGGAGGTAATGATATCACTTAAAGAAATTTTTAATACATGTTTAAGCTTTAAAAGTTCAGTCGGACCGAATATATCAAAATCAATCTTGTCCCATACTATACCGTCCGGTATAGGAACTGCTGTAATGTTCACTGAAGACAAGTCTCTTGGTTCACGATGTGAAGATTAATGAGGTTTTAAAATCAAATTGACTCTTTGGGTTGTAGAGCTCTGCTGGAGATATCGTCCATTAATAAGCATACTAAAAGTTATAATTAAACCAAGCCAGAAAAGAAAAAATAGAATCCCAGTGATATTCCATAGTTCTATCCAAGGTGACACCAGGTAAGTCTTTCTAAAAAAGTTCAAAAAGTCAGTGAGTTTCGATTTGAGTGATTTTTTGGCTGGCGTCGTTTCCGGGTCGCTTGGATCCAGTGAAAACGTCTCAAAGTTCATGAAATAGCCAGAAGCAGTTCGATCAATTGTTGGAATTGCATCAGGATTTGTTGAAATTGGATTTTGCTCTTGACGAGGCATGTTGACGTAGATGTCTGTAGTCGGTCTGATTGCAACTTGGTTGTTAAGTTGATTTTCTTCTTGTTGAAGTGGAACGAGTTCCATAGCATTGTTGCTTAGTCCTTCATTCCGTACAGGTGGCTCTTCAAACGTGATGAGTCTTTCTGTTTGGACTTCTTGGATTGTAGCGAGAGGAGGGTGTCTGCTACTGTGGAGTCCACGAGGCATACTGTTTAGTATCGGCCACATAGTGTGGTTTGATTAAGTCGATTGAGACAAATCTTTTCTCCTTTTTCCCGGCAAGAGGCGGCAGAAGTACAGTTCTTGTGCCTTGGATTGCTAGAACCAGTACAGGCTTTCTGTAGGATGGTCCGAATTCTTTCTTGTCTGCAATCTTTTCTCTGACCAGATCCCCGACTTTTGGGATCCAGACAGGTCTTGCCGTTACAGCCTTGAGTTCCTCAGTGGCAGTCTGTTTTAAGTGGACGTTGCTTTGTTGTGTCCTGGATTCATTTAGATCCTGTAAAACAGCCAAACGATCACGGATATCAAATGGTTTTTCATCTGCCACTGTGCCTTCACAATCAAGATCAGGTACCCACATTCTTGTCGCAAATAGGACCTCGTAAGGAGTGACACCCCCTAGAGAGCTTCTTGGCTGATTGTTTCTTGCTCGTTGGACCCCATAAAGGTGATCGACCTATCTACCGCCCTTGCCTAGTACCCTAGCTGTTAAAGATTGCTTTAAGTCACGGTTTTTCCTCTCCACAACAGAATTTCCCTCAGGATGGTACAGAGAGGAGTACTGCAATGCTACGCCCATTCCTTCCATAGCCTCTTTATAAGCCCGAGAGCTAAACGCCGGGCCACGGTCAGAATGTAACGTGCCAACTGCGTATGTGCCGATAAAGACTCGCAAATCTTTTATAACAGTTCGAGCGTCAGCACAGCGCTGAGGCCAAACCCATAGGAATCTAGAGCAGGAATCCACTGCAACCATGATATATTTCTTGGCCCCATCCGATTGTAGGGGTCCGCAGTGGTCCAAATACACACATGCAAGAGGTTTGTCTGATTTTAGTAATGGTGTCTGTGCTGGGCGTGTAACGGTGGAGCCTTTCATCTGCTGGCAGACGTCGCACTTTAAGACATAGGGGCCGATTCCGATTCGGGCCGGAAAACATACCGACCGACTCGGTACGGGAATATAGTCCGACCGACACGTACCGGCGCTGCCCGACCTGGGTAGTACGATGAAATGCATGTGAATCACGACCGACTCGTACGGAACACAAGCCGAACGACCGAACCGGACGGAAACAAGCTATCCGGCCGGGAAACCACGCGAATTGAACCGACCGACACGCACCAGGAATGAACCCGAACGAAACGTACCCGCGAACTCCGACCCGCGCAGTACGATGCAATGCGTGGAAAACCAGACCGAGTCGCACGGAGCTCAAGCCGTACGACCGACACACATTCAAAAGCCAGCCGAAGGAAGCCAATACTCGGCGACCGACGCGTACGCCTCACAATAAACCTAGCAGAAACACAACGTAAACGACTCGGAGAAGCTCGCACGAGACAACTGCAGCGTCCTACTCGGTCAGATGAACGTCTCCTACATGCACAAAAAATACAAAGGAAAAAATACAAAAAAAGGGCCAAACATGCAATGACAAAGTCAATAAATACAGGGAAAAAAACATGGAGCAAGGACACACCCCCAACTCCACCTATATAAAGGCCACAAATCCCTACCATGATCCTTTGCAAATTCAACTGACCTGCCAGCACAGAACACCATCACACAGCAACCGCAGACACACTCACAGCTCATCCATCACACAAGCCACACACCATTAGCACCTCAACAAATAGCACCCTCACATACACCCAGCAAAACCTACACTCACACACCCTCACCTGCACACACACACACATCAATCACCACCACCACCCATCACCATGCCCCCAAAGAAGAATCCAAAGTTCCAAGACAGTGAATTGGAAGTCCTGGTAGATGAGATCCTCAGGGTAGAGCCACAGTTGTTTGGTACATTGGTACAACAGACCCCCATGTCGCAGAAAACCAAGATGTGGGAGAGGATCGTCGACAGGGTCAATGCACAATCACCATGTTTGCGCACAAAGGAAGACATCCAGAACAGGTGGTATGATGTGCGCAGGAGGGTCAGGGACCTACTAAAGAAGGATTACATCGTGAGTCAGCGCACCGGCAGTGGCCATCCTGCAAAACCACTATACCTCAGGCCCTGGGAGGAGAAGGTGCGGGCCATCCTACCACCAGTGAGCGTATATGGACTATCAAACATCCCAGAGCCTGGTGAGTACACAACTAATATACACAATATTGTGTGACAATACACACACATCACTGTCAAGGGGATAGTCAAACCATGCACCCTTAGCAAATCCACAGCAACCAAAAGATAATCACCCCAAGATTTGTCTGTCAGTCAGATAAACACAATACATGCCATCTCATAGTGATATGTAACTGTGTCATGATATGTACAAACCTAACTACAAATACAGCAAGGCAGTGGCACAAATATAACCAACAAACACAGTTAGACATTTTGCCACCACTAGAACACCACCTCACAGGGAAGCTCACTGAAAGGAAGGAATTCTGTGTATGCTGGTGAAGTCAGTGTAGCCAATAGCATTATGGGAGTTGTAGTCACAGATATTGGTCACACTCACAATTGGCCCATCAACACCACTCTGAACCATGCTCACATCACAGGGAGTGGAAAACAACTGACAAGATGGCTGACACTGGGTACTGCTGTGGGGAGCACAAGGCCCTGCTGGGAACTGTGCACCAACCAACAGCAGGACACCACTGACTGACATCCTGAAAGCCAACTTGCACTCCCTGCAATGGAAGCACGTTCCATGGTGGGATATCTGGCTGGGTGGGAAGGAGGACTGTAGGAGAGTAGGATCTGCCTCTTATGTTGCCCCCACTTTTTTTCTGATGTTTACACTGGTTTCTGGCGATAGTCTGGCTGGGTCCCTGCCAATCAGGCCCCAGCCTCTCTGTTCTCTCTAAATGACTTGGAGTGCACTCTAGGTGCACTAGTGATTGGATACTGTGGTACCTTGTGAGTCCCTAGTATATGGTACCTTAGGTACCAAGGGCATAGGTACTTCACAGGCCTACCAGGGGCTGCAGCTTGTATTATGCCACCCCTGGGAAGCAGACTAAATCTGACACCACAGGCCTGCTACTGCAGCCTGGGTGAGGTGGTGCTAGCACTCCTCACTGAGATATGGGTTCCCTATATCTCTCCTGCACACACATTTAAACCTATCAGTCACCCCTAAGGCAGGCCCTATCGATCCTGAGGGCAGGGTGCTTGGTTCCTATGTGAGAGGGTGCCTCTGCCTGAGCAGGGCCCCTCTGCAGCTCTCAGAGTCCATTCTCTGGTGCTGTTTGTGGATGCGGTTAAACCATATACTCTTAAGTGCATTATATCCTCGCGTTAAAATGCTAACTTTGGGATGGCTGCATCAAAACATGTCGTGTTTGGTGTCAAACATCTTGGAATACAACCCCCTCGCCAGTTCTGGCAGCGGGGGTAGCATTCCACCCTTCTAGAGGGATAGACATGTACCTACTGTGGAAACGCGGTAGAATCCTGAATAGCCCTGGCATCACAAAATAGATGCCACCAGTCACAGACACGGGGCTGCCCTCCTGTTGATGACCGAAACTCGCAGTGGAGGAAGCCCAACAATAGGCATCCTGTCACAGGGAGGTGTAACCACCTCCCAGACAGGGTTTAGTGTATTGGGGCTGGGTGGGTGCACTCTTAGAGTGCTTTGAAGTCCTGAACTGGGGGAGCAGTAGGCTCCTCTGTGCATATGCCAGTTCAAACCGGCTCAGGGGCTACCTGCCCCTGCTCTGGCACGAAACTGGACAAAGGGAAGTGGGTGTAACCACCCCCTCCCCTGACCCTCCCATAGGTGGGGTCATAGAGCTAGTCCCTCCCTTCTTTACAGTATAAGATAGGGAACCCTTGAACTTGAAAGTTAGATATCCCTGGATGACGCTCTGAAGAAGAATCCTGGACCTTCGACGTTCCACTACCTCTGGAAGACTGAAGAATCTCCCTTGGAGTCAAGGAGTGACTCCCCTGCTTGGCAGGCACCAAAAACTACAAACGACGGTCGAAACTACACCGCTCCCGCCGGAGCCCAAAGTCCCTGCAGCCCAGGAAGAGGATTTCCTGACTTCTCTAAGGCCATCGTGAGTCCCCAGCAAAGCTGAGGCCAGTGGACCCTACGAGTGATGAGGAACCGCGACCCCTGGGTACCGTGCACTATTATCGAGTGTAACCCCTTCACGACGTTCTACAAACTTGTACTTTGGACCACGTGTGGTCCCAGCCTCCAGCAGGAATCCCGGAGAAGATCAGAGGCCTACCCTGTCCCGAGTGACCGTGGGCCCCTGTTGAAGGAATCCTCCTGAGGCGTCTTCGCGATCCCTTGCCAGCCGACTTGTGGGTCCCCAGAAGACTTTTATAAAGAACCAAAGGTCTCCCCTGGTTGCTCCAGGCCTGCCCTGACTTACCCTTGCTGGGTGAGTCCGTCAGACCTTGCTGGTCTGCACCATTGCCTTTTCACTCTTTCCCCAAGACTTGCTGTTACCAAGGCTTGTTGGCTCCAATCGAGTTGCCGACACTCCAGTAAGCTGCAGACATCGTGGAACACGCTGAATCCAGCTCCTGGTTGTCGTCGACGCCTCCTGGACCTCGTGGCTGAAGAGTCAAGACACCCGTGACCGACCTGAACCTTGCAACGACGGTGGGCCTACATCTTCCTGGCCCCGAGTCACTGCCAAGTGGCTTTGAACACTGTCCCCTCTGCTTTCAGGTCTTCCTTCTTCTGAATTCAGGCTTGTATTCCTCCGGACACTTCTTCGGACTTCACAAGCAGCAAGTCTTCATTGGCTCCCATTGAAAACGACGCCGCGACCCGACACCAAAGGACACCTATGCACCCGGCTTCCCTGGGTGAGGTTACTCCAGCACTACGGTGCTCCTGTGGGTGTTGGCCCTAGAACTACTTACCCTGTAAGTGACTTGCTTGTAGGTTCTCCCGAAGTGCCCTAAAACTCTTAATTTCCAACCGCGACTTGCCCCATTGAAGTCAACGGCGATCCGCGCCTGTGTATCCACACTGCACGCGTCCCCCGTGAGTCCTTTACTTACCTGCCTTGGGTGGTTTCGTGAGGCCCCAGCTCTTCTGAAGGCCCTAGGCCTTGTCCCTTTGCAAGTCGTTGTGTCTAAGTCTCTTTCTTAGTATATGGTCTGGTACGCCCCTAGGGCCCCAGCCATATTTGTGCTTAATTTATTGTGAAACGTTGATTTGTGCATATATTCCTGACTTCTAATCTCATAAAGAGATTAGTAGAGAGTTGTTTAGTAATAAATACATATATATTTGATATATATACCTGTGTGGTGTCTTTTCATTTGGTGATTCAAGAGATTGTGTGGTAAAACAAGCTGCTTTACATTCCTTCAAGACTTAGCCTGAAGGCTGCTCTCCACAGCTACCACTAGGATAGCTTTCTATAAAGGTTGTCTTAAACCTATCTACCATAAGAGTCGAATTGTACTGGTGCAAGGTGTCCACTTTAACTAGTGAACAGCATATACCAGGCCAACTTCTCACATTGGTGGGCAGCGTGTGGGATTCCAGCTTGCTATTGTTTTACCAGAAAATCTCTATTTGAATTACTAACTGAAAACCACTATAGGTACTTAAGGTACATATAAAGTCAAGCTTAGTATCAATAAGTTCTACTGAACTTAGAGCTGTGTGCCAAGAGATAGCACACCCTTTCTACAGCTCAAGCTAGCATCAGTAGGCCACAAACTAGTGTAGGTAGTACAACACTGCACAACACTAGAATGTCCTTAAAAGGTGGACCCAGTGGATCCACTCAGCCTCAGTATAAGGACATGGCTTTCTCTGACTTGAGAGCCATGTGTGTTGAAAGACACCTGAAGCTAGGACAGAGTCCCTCCACACTACACCTGATAGATCTGCTGACAGCAGATGATCTTAGATTAGCTCTAGGAGCTAATGGGTCTGAATCAGTGAGTGGGTCAATTACAGTGTCTGGGTCAGATGATGAAAATCAGGATGACCAGGACTCTGTAGTTGAAGGGCAAGGTTCCAAGGAGCCTAAAAAGGACAGAGGAATTCTCCCTAAGAGAACTGACAAAGTGGATGAGAGGCCTAGGTCCCCTTCCAGGGAATCTGACCACTCTTATCACTCTGGCAGAGAATTTGTCCAGCAGAGGAACTCATACTTTCCCATAAGAGAGACCTACTCTGACAGAATGTACAAACTGCTGCAGTATGAGGAAGCAAGAGTTGCCCTCAAAACCAAGCAGTTGGCATTAGATAGAGAAGCCCTGGAGCTCCAGAGAGCTTCTAGAAGAGAGGGTTAGAACCCCTTGGTGGCAGCAACAGTGTCCCTAGAGGCAGAGAATATATTCCAGACCATAGGAACCTGAGCAAGGTTGTTCCTCCCTACCAGAGTGGGGATGATATCCATAAGTGGATAACTGCTATGGAGAGGGCCTGTAGAGTACAACAGGTCCCCCAAAAGCAGTGGGCAGCGATCTTGTGGCTCTCCTTTTCAGATAAAGGTAGAGACAAGCTCCTCACTGTTAGAGAAGAGGATGCTGATGATTATGAAGTCCTGAAGAGTGCACTGATAGATGGGTTTGGCTTAACCACTGAGCAGTACAGGTTGAAGTTCAGAGATACCCAGAAGGCACAGACTCAGGACTGGACTGACATTGTTGATTGTGCAACCAAGGCTCTGGAGGGTTGGCTGGTTGGCAGTAGGGTTACTGATTTCAAGGGATTGTATAATCTAATGATGAGAGAACAGATCCTTAATAATTGCCAGAACCAGTTGTTGCATCAATACCTGGTGGACTCAGATCTGACCTCTCCCCAAGAATTGGGAAAGAAGGCAGACAAGTGGGTCAGGACCAGGGTGAGGCAGAAAACCCAGAACCAAGGGGGTGACACAAAGAAGCAGGATTCTAAGGGCTCTGAGAAAGGTGGGGATAAGTCAAAAGACCAGAAGTCTTCACAAGGGCCCCAAAAATCTGCATCTGGTGGGGAGTCACAATCCAACAAGGGAAAAGGCCAAAAGAAGCCCTGGTGCAAATTCTGTAAACAGAAAGGGCACTGGACTTCTGATTGTAACAAGTCCAAAGACCAAACCTCCACCACTCCTGCCCCTAAGGCAACTGTTCCCCCTAGCTCAGCTACTGGTGGAGGTGGTACACAGAATAAGGGTGTAATAGGGTTGACCCTGGGTTCTGAAGTGGACTCTGGCCTAGTCAGAGTACCCACTCAGGCATTGCTGATTTGTGATGGAGACACTGATATGTCCTTCCTAGTGAGCCCCAGTAATCTGGGCAAATACAAACAGCAGCCTGTAATAAATGGCAAACAGGCTTTGGCATTTAGGGACACAGGTGCTAGTGTCACCATGGTGGCAGAGGATCTTGTGAACCCTGGACAGATCATCCTGGGCGAAATGTACCAGGTGACCAATGCAAGCAATGTCAGGACCAACCATAGTCTGGCAGTTGTGAATTTCTCCTGGGGAGGGGTAACTGGCCTCAAGAAGGTTGTAGTCAGTGCAGACCTCCCTGTAGAATGTCTATTGGGCAATGATCTAGAAACTTCAGCCTGGTCTGAAGTAGAGTTATGGACTCATGCTGAGATGTTGGGCATCCCTGCAGAGGTTTTTGCTGTGACCAGGTCACAGGCCAGAATGCATAACGCTGAACCAGCTCTGGATCCTGGAACAATGGACCAGATGCTTCCCAAGAAGAGGAGCAGTAGGGTTAAGGCAGTGCCTTCCCCTCTGTCTCAGAACACAGATTCACCTCTTGAGGGAGGTGAAGCAGATCCTGAAGAAGGAACTGCCCCAGAGGGACTTGAGCCTGATCAGGTTGAGTTCTTGGGGGCAGGGGGCCCTTCTAGGGAAGATCTGAGTAAGGAGCAACAGTGCTGCCCCTCTCTTGAACCCCTCAGACAGCAGGCTGCTGCTGAGGCTGCTGGGAGTGCTAGTGGGTCCCATAAAGTTTATTGGGATGAGGGACTCCTATATTCTGAGGGTAGAGACCCAGCCCCTGGAGCCACCAGGAGGTTGGTAATACCTCAGAAGTTTAGGGGGTTCCTCTTGACCTTAGCACATGACATCCCTTTAGCAGGTCACTTGGGCCAAAACAAGACCTGGGACAGGCGTGTTCCACATTTTCATTGGCCACATATGTCAGAGGACACAAAGGAGTTTTGTCGCTCCTGTGTCACATGCCAAGCCAGTGGTAAGGCAGGTGGCACAACAAAGGCCCCCTGATACCACTACCTGTGGTGGGGGTACCCTTTGAGAGGGTAGGGATTGACATTGTTGGTCCCCTTGACCCTCAAACTGCATCTGGGCAGAGGTTTATCCTGGTGGTAGTGGATCATGCCACCAGGTACCCAGAGGCCATTCCCCTAAGGACCACCACAGCCCCTGTGGTGGCAAGAGCCCTCATTGGAGTTTTCTCCAGAGTGGGTTTCCCAAAGGAGGTCGTCTCTAACAGAGGAACAAACTTCATGTCAGGATATTGGAAAGCAATGTGGAAGGAGTGTGGTGTAACTTATAAGTTCACCACCCCCTATCACCCACAATGCAATGGGTTGGTTGAACGTTTCAACAAAACCCTGAAGGGAATGATTAAAGGACTCCCAGAGAAGCTTAGGCGGAAATGGGACCTTCTTCTTCCTTGCCTGTTGTTTGCATACAGAGAAGTTCCACAGAAGGGGTTGGCTACAGCCCATTTGAGCTTCTGTTTGGGCATCCTGTAAGAGGTCCATTGTGTTTGGTTAAAGAGGGCTGGGAGTTACCTCTCAAACCCCCCAAACAGGATGTGATGGACTATGTACTTGGTCTCCGCTCCCGGATGGCCGAATACATGAAAAAGGCAACCAAAAACCTGGAGGCCAGCCAAGAATTGCAAAAAGCTTGGCATGACCAAAGGCTGTGCTGACTGTGTACCAGCCAGGACAGAAGGTGTGGGTGTTGGAGCCTGTGGCCCCAGCAGCCCTCCAGGACAAGTGGAGTGGCCCCCATACAATATTTGAACAAAAGGGAGAAGTCACCTATCTGGTGAATCTTGGAACTCCCAGGAGCCCCTGAGGGTGCTCCATGTCAACAGATTAAAGCCATATGTTGACAGGGCTGACATGGGCTTGCTCATGGCAACTGATGAGGACCAGGAGGAGGAGAGTGACCCTCTCCCTGACCTGCTCTCACAGAACCCTGATGATGGGTCAGTAGATGGTGTTGCTTTGGCAAGCAGCCTCACTGACCATCAGCAAACTGAGTGCAGACAAGTTCGGCAACAGTATAGACATATGTTTAGCCTGACCCCTAGTCAGACTACCTGGTGCACCCATGAGGTGGACATTGGAGACAGTCTGCCTGTCAAGAGTAAAATCTACAGGCAACCTGACCATGTCAGGGACTGTATCAGGACTGAAGTCCAGAAAATGTTGGAGCTAGGTGTAATTGAGCCTTCAGATAGCCCTTGGGCTAGCCCAGTAGTCCTGGTACCCAAGCCTCATACCCAGGGTGGTAAGAAAGAAATGAGGTTTTGTGTAGACTACAGAGGCCTCAATGCAGTCACTAGGACTGATGCCTATCCCATACCAAGGGCAGATGAGCTGATTGATACTTTGGCCTCAGCCAGTATCTAAGTACATTTGACCTAACAGCGGGCTACTGGCAAATCAGATTAGCTGATGATGCAAAAGCCAAAACAGCATTTTCGACCCCTAGTGGGCACTACCACTTTGTGGTGATGCCCTTTGGATTGAAAAATTCACCTGCCACTTTTCAGAGGTTGGTGAATAAAGTTCTGGCAGGGATGGAAACTTATTGCTCAGCTTATCTAGATGATATTGCTGTCTTTAGTTCCTCCTGGCAGGATCACCTGGTCCACCTCAGAAATGTTTTGGAGGCTCTGCAGAAAGCAGGCCTCACTATCAAGGCCACCAAGTGCCAGATAGGGCAGAGTCAGGTTGTGTACCTGGGCCACCTTGTGGGTGGAGGCCAGGTTCAACCTTTACAGAGCAAAATCCAAACCATAATGGAATGGGTTGCTCCAACCACCCAGACACAGGTGAGAGCCTTCTTAGGCCTGACTGGGTACTATAGGAGGTTTGTCAAGGGATATGGATCTATAGTGACCCCCTTGAATGATCTAACCTCAAAGAAAATGCCAAAAAGGTTCAGTGGACAGCTAGCTGTCAGAAGGCATTTGAAGACCTAAAGCAGGCCATGTGCACTGCCCCCATCTTACAGAGTCCAGACTACACCAAAAAGTTCATTGTCCAAACAGATGCTTCTGAGCTGGGTGTGGGAGCTGTACTGTCTCAACTGAATGATGAAGGTCAAGACCAGCCAGTAGCTTTCATTAGCAGAAGGCTGACCCCTAGAGAGAAACGTTGGTCAGCTATAGAGAGGGAGGCCTTTGCTGTGGTATGGGCCCTGAAGAAGCTGAGGCCATACTTGTTTTGCACTCACTTCATAGTTCAGACTGACCACAAGCCCCTCCTTTGGCTTAAACAGATGAAAGGTGAAAACCCAAAACTTTTGATGTGGTCCATTTCCCTACAGGGGATGGACTATACAGTGGAACATAGACCTGGGACCCAACATGCCAATGCAGATGGACTCTCAAGGTATTTCCACTTAGAACACGAAGACTCAACTGGTCAAGGTTAGTTTAGTGTCCCTGCGTTTGGGGGGTTGTGTAGGAGAGTAGGATCTGCCTCTTATGTTGCCCCCACTTTTTTTCTGATGTTTACACTGGTTTCTGGCGATAGTCTGGCTGGGTCCCTGTCAATCAGGGCCCCAGCCTCTCTGTTCTCTAAATGACTTGGAGTGCACTCTAGGTGCACTAGTGATTGGATACTGTGGTACCTTATGAGTCCCTAGTATATGGTACCTTAGGTACCAAGGGCATAGGTACTTCACAGGCCTACCAGGGGCTGCAGCATGTATTATGCCACCCCTGGGAAGCAGACTAAATCTGACACCACAGGCCTGCTACTGCAGCCTGGGTGAGGTGGTGCTAGCACTCCTCACTGAGATATGGGTTCCCTATATCTCTCCTGCACACACATTTAAACCTATCAGTCACCCCTAAGGCAGGCCCTATCGATCCTGAGGGCAGGGTGCTTGGTTCCTATGTGAGAGGGTGCCTCTGTCTGAGCAGGCCCCCTCTGCAGCTCTCAGAGTCCATTCTCTGGTGCTGTTTGTGGATGCGGTTAAACCATAGACTCTTAAGTGCATCATTTCCTCGCGGTAAAATGCTAACTTTGGGATGGCTGCATCAAAACATGTCGTGTTTGGTGTCAAACATCTTGGAATACTACCCCCCCACCGGTTCTGGCGGCGGGGGTAGCATTCCACCCTTCTAGAGGGATAGACATGTACCTACTGTGGAAACGCGGTAGAATCCTGAAGAGCCCTGGCCTCACAAAATGGATGCCACCAGTCACAGACACGGGGCTGCCCTCCTGCTGATGACCGAAACTCGCAGTGGAGGAAGCCCAACAATAGGCATCCTGTCACAGAGAGGTGTAACCACCTCCCAGACAGGGTTTAGTGTATTGGGGCTGGGTGGGTGCACTCTTAGAGTGCTTTGAAGTCCTGCACTGGGGGAGCAGTAGGCTCCTCTGTGCATATGCCAGTTCAAACCAGCTCAGGGGCTACCTGCCCCTGCTCTGGTGCGAAACTGGACAAAGGGAAGTGGGTGTAACCACCCCCTCCCCTGACCCTCCCATAGGTGGGGTCATAGAGCTAGTCCCTCCCTTCTTTACAGTATAAGATAGGGAACCCTTGAACTTGAAAGTTAGATATCCCTGGACGACGCTCTGAAGAAGAATCCTGGACCTTCGACGTTCGACACACTTTTGGAAGACTGAAGAATCTCCCTTGGAGTCAAGGAGTGACTCCCCTGCTTGGCAGGCACCAAAAACTACAAATGACAGTCGCAAACTACGCCGCTCCCGCCAGAGCCCAAAGTCCCTGCAGCCCAGGAAGAGAATTTCCTGACTTCTCTAAGGCCATCGTGAGTCCCCAGCGAAGCTGAGGCCAGTGGACCCCACGAGTGACGAGGAACCGCGACCCCTGCGTACCGTGCACTATTATCAAGTGCAACCCCTTTCCGACATTCTACAAACTTGTGCTTTGGACCACGTGTGGTCCCAGCCTCCAGCAGGAATCCCTCCCAAGATCAGAGGCCTACCCCATCCCGAGTGACCGTGGGCTCCTGTTGAAGGAATCCTCCCGAGGCGTCTTCGCGATCCCTTGCCGGCTTGTGGGTCCCCAGAAGACTTTTCTAAAGAACCAAAGGGCTCCCCTGGTTGCTCCAGGCCTGCCCTGACTTACCCTTGCTGGGTGAGTCTGTCAGACCTTGCTGGTCTGCACCATTGCCTTTTCACTCTTTCCCCGAGACTTGCTGTTACCAAGGCTTTTTGGCTCCAATTGAGTTGCCGACACTGCAGTATGCTGCAGACATCGTGGGACACGCTGAATCCAGCTCCTGGTTGTTGTCGATGCCTCCTGGACCTCGTGGCTGAAGAGTCAAGACACCCGTGACTGACCTGAACCTTGCGACGACGGTGGGCCTACATCTTCCTGGCCCCGAGTCACTGCCAAGTGGCTTTGAACACTGTCCCCTCTGCTTTCAGGTCTTCCTTCTTCTGAATCCAGGCTTGGATTCCACCGGACACTTCTTCGGACTTCACAAGCAGCAAGTTTTCATTGGCTCCCATTGAAAACGACACCGCGACCCGACACCAAAGGACACCTATGCACCCGGCTTCCCTGGGTGAGGTAACTCCAGCACTACGGTGCTCCTGTGGGTGTTGGCCCTAGAACTACTTACCCTGTTAGTGACTTGCTTGTAGGTTCTCCCGAAGTGCCCTAAAACTCTTAATTTCCAACCGCGACTTGCCCCATTGAAGTCAACGGCGATCCGCGCCTGTGTATCCACACTGCACGCGTCCCCTGTGAGTCCTTTACTTACCTGCCTTGGGTGGTTTCGTGAGGCCCCAGCTCTTCTGAAGGCCCTAGGCCTTGTCCCTTTGCAAGTCGTTGTGTCTAAGTCTCTTTCTTAGTATATGGTCTGGTACGCCCCTAGGGCCCCAGCCATATTTATGCTTAACTTATTGTGAAACGTTGATTTGTGCATATGTTCCTGACTTCTAATCTCATAAAGAGATTAGTAGAGAGTTGTTTAGTAATAAATACATATATATTTGATATATATACCTGTGTGGTGTCTTTTCATTTGGTGATTCAAGAGATTGTGTGGTAAAACAAGCTGCTTTACATTCCTTCAAGACTTAGCCTGAAGGCTGCTCTCCACAGCTACCACTAGGATAGCTTTCTATAAAGGTTGTCTTAAACCTATCTACCATAAGAGTCGAATTGTACTGGTGCAAGGTGTCCACTTTAACTAGTGAACAGCATATACCAGGCCAACTTCTCACAAGGACTGACAGCTCTGACCATAGTTACAAGCAGCTTTTCTCACACACACCCTTAACACAAACTCCACACAACTCAACTGGGAGAATGCAATGCCTCACACTCTAATTAAATATCCCACAAAGAACCACCACCCTGGGTTATGCTGTGTGAAGCACAGGGACACTCTTGGGACTTGTAGCCAAACAAACGCCAGGACAACACTGTCAGCCGTCCTGTCAGCACAGGCACACTACCCCACAGGGAAGCAGAGTCAAAAGGAAGGAAGTATGGGCATGCTGGGAAGGGGGTGTAGGCAATAGCATGATGGGAGTGGTAGTCACAGCTCAACATCCCCCACCCACATGGCCCAGCAAGCTCACACTGAAGCATGCACACCTCACAGGCAGTGAAAAGCCACTTCAAAGATGTCTGACACTGGCCTCAGCTGTGGGGAGCACAAGGCCCTGCTGGGAACTGTGCACCAACCAACAGCAGGACACCACTGTCAGCCATATTGCCATTGCTGTCACACTCACACACAGTGAAGTCCACTCAAAAGGAAGGAAGTATGGGCATGCTGGGAAGGGGGGTGTAGGCAAAAGCATGATGGGAGTTGTAGTCACAGATATTGGTCACCCTCACAATTGGCCCATCAACACCACTCTGAACCATGCTCACATCACAGGGAGTGGAAAACAACTGACAAGATGGCTGAAACTGGGTACTGCTGTGGGAGCACAAGCCCCTGCTGGGAACTGTGCACCAACCAACAGCAGGACACCACTGTCAGCCATCTTGCCATTGCTGTCACACTCACACACAGTGAAGTCCACTCAAAAGGAAGGAAGTATGGGCATGCTGGGAAGGGGGTGTAGGCAATAGCATGATGGGAGTTGTAGTCACAGATATTGGTCACCCTCACAATTGGCCCATCAACACCACTCTGAACCATGCTCACATCACAGGGAGTGGAAAACAACTGACAAGATGGCTGACACTGGGTACTGCTGTGGGGAGCACAAGCCCCTGCTGGGAACTGGGCACCAACCAACAGCAGGACACCACTGACTGACATCCTGAAAGCCAACTTGCACTCCCTGCAATGGAAGCACGTTCCATGGTGGGATATCTGGCTGGGTGGGAAGGAGGACTGACAGCTCTGACCATAGTTACAAGCAGCTTTTCTTACACACCCCTTAACACAAACTCCACACAACTCACCTGGGAGAATGCAATGCCTCACACTCCAATTAAATATCCCACAAAGAACCACCACCCTGGGTTATGCTGTGTGAAGCACAGGGACACTCTTGGGACTTGTAGCCAAACAAACGCCAGGACAACACTGTCAGCCATCCTGTCAGCACAGGCACACTACCCCACAGGGAAGCAGAGTCAAAAGGAAGGAAGTATGGGCATGCTGGGAAGGGGGGGTGTACGCAATAGCATGATGGGAGTGGTAGTCACAGCTCAACATCCCCCACCCACATGGCCCAGCAAGCTCACACTGAAGCATGCACACCTCACAGGCAGTGAAAAGCCACTTCAAAGATGTCTGACACTGGTCCTCAGCTGTGGGGAGCACAAGGCCCTGCTGGGAACTGTGCAACAACCAACAGCAGGACACCACTGACTGACATCCTGAGAGTCAACCTGCACACACTGCAAGGGTGGCATGCTTCATGGTGGGATAACTGGGCTGGGGGAGAAGGAGGGCCGGATGTCCACCAAATACCACCAATGCTGGCCATGCACACACCTCAACATTCACATTGAAAAGCTTCAGGTTGGCAGGACAATGTGCTACACCAATATCAACCTCTGACTGTGACAACTGAGGACAATGCAATGTACAGGCCCGCATCCAGAGGTACAGTCACAACTGTCAGGTGTGTGAACCATTGATGCCCGTAGAAACATAACATACATTGTGTGTCTCTTCCAAAAACAGGTGATGATGGGGACACAGCAGCAGACAATGAGGAGTCCCTGTCCCAGGCTCCGGGGGACACTGAGCTCACTGGTGTGGAACAGCCTCTGCACTCCTCGGATGGCGAAGACCTACCTGGCCCCTCCGGTGTGAGTCATCATGCAGCACCAGCAGGACCAACATCTGCACCCCCTGCACCCACCCCTCCAACAACTGCCAACACACAGACCACCCTTGCCAACACGGACAGACCAAGGACCACCGATGACAACAGCACAGGGACCCCGGCCCAACGTGGAGCAACGGACAACGACCCCAGTAACAACCCCCAAGTGGGCCTACGGTCACCTGTGCGTGCCACCACAGGTCCCGCACGTGTCGCCAGGGGTGGTGGGAGGGATGGTAGACATAGGACGCTGTTTGCAGAGGGGTCTGGACTGCATGATGACCCACAACTGGCACGCATTGCTGAGGCGTACCAGAATAGCACCGGAGAGGTCAGCCAGGTAGTGGGGATCCTCAAGGACATTCAACAGCAGCAGGCTGCCCATCATGCCCGCTTGGACTCACACATGTCCCGTGTGGAGACACACATGTCCCATGTGGAGACACACATGTCTGGCATGGAGTCCAAGTGGGACACATTGGAAGAACTGACAGCGGTGCATAGGGACATATTGACATGCCTCCGCCAGATTAGCACCAACATGGCCACACCTCCCTGTGTGCCCACAACATCTGGTGCTGCAACAACTGCAACTGCCATAGGGAGGGAGGATGACTCTGGCGGAGAGTCCTCTGCACCGCAGCAGCCTGCACGTGAGGGTCCCCCCCGAAAGAAGAGGGGTCGTCCGAGGAAGGAAAACTGAGAGGCCGATGGCCATGTACATCCCCCAGGAACCCAACACCTGTTCTGGAAATTCTCCTTTGTGTGCAAACTGTTCACCCTGTCGAATGCAACACAACTCTCCCACATGACATGGGGAGCTTAAGTTGGCCCAATGTATCAGATGACTGTGGACTTTACTCAGGACATTTCTGCTACCAAGACTTCCAACTCATCTGGGAACTTTGGATTCCAATCCCAATGTACAGCACCCACCATCCTGTGCACTATCCTCACACATGTATGGAAATAAACTCACTAATACACCATACTTGCCTCTGTTGTGATTCCAACGTGGTTTCTGTCATGGAGATGGTGATCTGCTAAATGACACTGTGCATGCTAACTGCTACAGCAAGTTCAACACCGTCATGTGAGTCATGGCGACTTGACACATATGAGGGAGACACACCACTAGGGCTACACAACACATACACACCAGGGCCATCAGACTCATCGCCTACACTGATGTTGCCAGGAAATACAGTGGAATGCACAGACACCACACCTATTCACAGTCTGTGTTAACTAGCCCACAGGTGCAGTAAGCACATGTCAGTCAGATGTGTGACCACAGACAACGCACATCCCAAAGTGAAGCACAGGTTTATTACACATTTGCAACATGTTGTTTCCACTACAGATGCAAGGTAATCCTACGTGGCAGAGGCCACACAGTCAACAAGTGTAGAAGAAATAAAGTCCAGGGGTGTGTGGCACATCACCTGTAGGGAAACGACTGCTTCCACCCTGGAAGTTGAATCATGGTGTCGGGGGTTCACAGTTCACCAAACAACTCTGAAAGTACCCTGTGAAGGACAGACATGACACACAGTCAAAAGCACTGAAGAACAGGACAGAACTGCAATACTCATGGCCAATACATGTCACAAGATAATCACAGAAAACCAAGTTAGCATGTCAACACTGTTGGGGAGTACAGACTACCTGTAAGGACACATCGCTGCACGCTTCCAGTCAAGTAGCACATGGCCACACTCAAACAGCACCAGAGCACCACC
Organism: Calotriton arnoldi; assembly: GCA_963921515.1. Taxonomy (NCBI): domain Eukaryota; kingdom Metazoa; phylum Chordata; class Amphibia; order Caudata; family Salamandridae; genus Calotriton; species Calotriton arnoldi. The sequence continues at coordinate 65,794 of CAWUFW010020551.1, read as the reverse complement.
AACACATATCACGCAAACTCACATCATTGGCATGACAACTCTCTGGATACTCACATTCAGCTGAAGAAGTTGGTGATGAGCTGTGTGCGGACATCACCATCATCATCATCATCATCACTGGCATCGTGGCCCAGGCCAGGATCCTCCACAGGTGGCGGATGTTGGTCATCGTCATCCAGGATGAGAGGCAACTCCTTCCGCACTGCCAGGTTGTGTAGCATGCAGCAGACGATGACAATCTTGCACACCTTTGCTGGGGCATATGGGAGGGCCCCTCCTGTCTTCTCCAGGCAGCGGAAGCGGCTCTTCAGGAGACCAAATGTCCGCTCGATCACTCTCCTGGTCCGACCATGTGCCTCATTGTAGCGCATCTGGGCTGGTGTCACAGGGTTCCTGAGGGGTGTCAGCAACCACGGCATGTTGGGGTATTTGGAGTCACCTACAGACAGACAATTGCACATTAGCTGAGTTGGAAAAGAGGGCGGAATACAACATAGCAGAACACACACAATGGTACAAAGTCAGTACACACCGACAAGCCAGGCACGCTGGTTCTGCATCTGTGACATCATCCTCGGGATGCGAATACTCCTCATCACGTAGGCATCATGTGCTGAACCAGGGAAACGGGCACACACATGTGAGATGCTCATATCTGCAAGACATACCACCAGAGCATTGATCGAATGATAATGTTTCCTGTTCCTGTATGCCTGCTCATGTGCCTGTGGTGGTACCAAAGCCACATGTGTCCCATCAATGGAGCCAATGACATGTGGCATCCTCCCCAGGGCATAGAAGTCACTCTTGACGTCAGTGAGTTGTTGACGTTTAGGGAAATAGATGTACTGGTTCAGGCATCTCAACATTGCCTCCAAAACATCGCGTAGCATACGGCTGAACATAGTCTGTGACATCCCACCAGCAGTCGCCACAGTGTGTTGAAAGGTACCGGTGGCAAAGAAGTGTAGGGCTGCCATCACCTTCACCTTGGGGGTCAGCACTGTAGGGTACGGCCGGCCAGGTTGCAAATGTGGGGCCAAGCGCACTGCCAAATCCTCAATCAGCTGCCTGGTGAAGCGGTATCGTCGGATGCTGTCACGTTCCACCTTCGTTGCTAGGTCAGGGAATGGTCTATGGACAGCTGGTGCCCTGCAGTGCATAGGTGAAGAAAGAAAGATTGTCAGTCACCCCACATATGTGCCATTCACCATACTCAATATCACATGATACATCATTACGAGACACAAGTACTTGATGTGTGTGCCGTTCTGTATGGACATATATGGCACCTACATGGCCATCATCTAACATCTCAGTTCAACATGTGTTGACAACAGGTTCCAGGTTGTGCTATGGGAAACCATTAGGCTGTGTCACAGTACCCATTTACTGCTGTCACGTTCCTAACACACACCACAGTGACATGTCTGGACAGATGCGCCACAGGCATCACAGCTCATTGACAGGTAGATTCCCAGGGACCCTGTCTTGCCACATGGACACTGGCATGACATGGCGTATCATGTACACGTCAGAAAAACAAACATTATTCCCACAGGTAGTGGCCCCTGTTGCCTCCGCAGGACAGACATGGACGTCTGTGACACACACACGCACAACATCAAAGTCCATGCACAAACAACGTGGATGTGGAGACTGTCTCCCATTGTGCACATGGAATCAGAGACATCGGAAACACAACATGCACACAGACTGTGGAGGGCCATCACTATTGTGGCAATGGGTCACCCTGTGACGTACATACCTTCCCACATGGGACTCTGGGGGTATGTGACATGTCATACACATACACAACCTGGAAATGTGACCATGCCACATGCTCTGAAATGAACAGTTGCACATCACAGTGGTCATGTGCACAACACACAAAGGATCCTGTCCCCATGAACACGTGCACAGCCTGGGAGTGGCTGCCCCCAAGTGCCACCCCAAAAACCACATGTTGACCCCCATACACAGAAAAGGTAATGCAGCCTTACATGCCTTAGGATACAGTGTGGACAGGCTGTGGTGTTGTAGGTGTGCCCCTGGGTCCCTGGCAAGTATATGTGGCTGGCATACGTTCACCAGTGACAAGCATGGTGACATATGCGAGTGACCTGCAGGGACGTGTCGTACAGCAATGGACCGGTCGGTGTGCACGCACTGGCCATTGCATCTGTTGTGAGCGGGTACGCGTTGTACAGCAATGGACCGATCGGTGTGCACGCACTGGCCATTGAATCTGTTGTGAGCGGGTACGCGTTGTATAGCAATGGACCGATCGGTGTGCACGCACTGGCCATTGCATCTGTTGTGAGCGGGTACACGTTGTACAGCAATGGACCGATCGGTGCGCACGCATTGGACATTGAATCTGTTGTGAGCGGGTACGCGTTGTTTCCCGGAATACGCGTTGTACAGCAATGGACCGATCGGTGTGCACGCACTGGCCATTGAATCTGTTGTGAGCGGGTACGCGTTGTACAGCAATGGACCGATCGGTGTGCACGCAGTGGCCATTGAATCTGTTGTGAGCGGGTACACGTTGTACAGCAATGGACCGATCGGTGTGCACGCACTGGCCATTGAATCTGTTGTGAGCGGGTACGCATTGTACAGCAATGGACCGATCGGTGTGCACGCACTGGCCATTGCATCTGTTGTGAGCGGGTACGCGTTGTACAGCAATGGACCGATCGGTGCGCACGCATTGGACATTGCATTTGATGTGAGCGTGTACGCGTTGTTTTTTGAAATATGCGTTGTACAGCAATGGTCCGGACGGTGCGCATGCATTGGCTAGGGCCTGGCATGGCAACGGACACGTTTTCGAAGCTGTAACGAGTCTGATGCAGTGAATTTAGTTGGCCAGCCACAACAATGTTGCAAATTCATGGGTGTCATGAAGTTTAACTTTTGAATGATGCTGTGGGCGTGTATAAGTGGTGCAATTCCATGGATTGGCCAGATTCAGAAGATGCAAACGACTTGGACCTATCACTTTGGACACATGGGACAGTATCTGCCTCTGCAGCACACATATAATGCTGGCTGTTCCCCTGAGAGCTCACTTGCCTGCACTACATGCTCCAGGACGACATCTGCCACCAACACTGCTGCTGTCTCTGCATCCTCTGGCTACTGCAATGGCACGTACTATGGAGAGAGCCCCAGCCTTCAGCCTTGAGGAGAACCAGGCCCTGCTGGACAGCCTCCTTCCACAGTACAGCAAGCTGTATGGGAAACCAGGGGAGCAGGTGAGTGTGCTGTCCACTGCCTTACTAATTGTGCATGTTGTCTGACTAGCAAGACTTACAGTGTGCACACCACTGGCTAGCATGCTCACTGAGTAGTTCTCACCCCCCAAAGTGTGTAGTTACATGCACTGAACAGGTACAGTGCAGTAACAGTGCATTCCAGCAAGGTTTTACTTCCCAGACAATGATACCATGTAGTAACTGCTGGCAAACTGTTCATAGCCATCGTTGCACTGCCTGTGTACATCATATGCCCCTGTGATTGAGACATGTATATCCAACTGTGTGATGCACGTATATGTTGCATGTGTAGTAATGGCATTTTCACTTTGTCATCCTCACAGGTTGATGCCCACCAGAAGCAGAAAATCTGGCTGACCATCGCCCGGGCAGTAAGATCCGTGGGTGACTACAAGCGCCGGATCCGCAACTGCCAGAAGAGGTGGCAGGACCTTTGGGGCTGGACCCGGAGGATCGCAAGGGTCCAGCTGAAGCTGTCGCCTCCTCGCAGGAGGGGCGGACACCGGACCCTGACCCCCCACATGCTCAGGATCCTGGCGGTGGTCTTCCCTGACCTGGATGGGCAGCTGAAGGCCAGACAGCAGCAAGGAGGGGGTGAGTCCATGACTGCACTGTGAACTTTGTCTGACATGCTATGTGCCCTCCTCTGGCCTGGTTAAACTTCCACAGTACATCAGTCTTGTGGTCCAGGACCCATGTCCTTCAATTGTGACATGCCCACTCCTTATCTGATACGCATATGTGTGGCCCTTACAGTCAGGAAATTGTGTCACTTGGGTTCTGTGTCCTTGCATTTTGCTTCGCTCAAGGTGGGGGACAGCATTTGTTCCCGTGACTTTGTTGTGGGATTCATGGGTGGGTCAATTGCTTACACAATGCCTAAGTTCTGACATGTAATCTGGGTGTAACTTTGATATGTGGTCCACTTGCTGATCTGAATCACCACATGTCCCTGGGGTATTTGGCACACACCCATGCTGCGGGTGGGAACAATGTTTGGGCCTCAGGAGTATGTATATCAAGTGCGTCACACATGCTTAGCCACCTGCCTACTGTCCAGGGCTCATCCCTCTTTCAGGTGGAGCAGGACAGTCATGCCTACTCCAGGGCATACAATACACTCTGTACTCTCACTCCTGTGTATCAGCTGACATGTTGTGATCAGTGAAATGTTCCCTCAGGTGTCTGCCTCTGTGTCATTGTGCTGTGGCTTCGTTGTCAGGACTACTGGGATGTTTATCGTTTAGGGCTCAGCATGCCATCTGAGATGTGACCATGAGAGACGATACTTCTGTGACTTATAGGTGTTTGATCACTTGACTGTGCACACAGGTGTATGCGACTGTGAACTTCAGGCAGCTGTTTTTCATTCACAGCAGACTGTGAGGTGCTCAGGTTCATAGAGTTGTGTTTCATGTCTCCCATATGTCCAATTGGCATGCAGTGGACAAATAAGAGTTCAGATGATGTGGTTTGTGGGGGATGGATATGTGCTCTTGTCAGCTACATAACTTGCATTCCCCATTACCTAGGATTGTGACACAGTGCAGACTGTTGTTGGCTGGCTGCCATGCCCATGTGACTGGAGACAGTGATGTATGACTTTGCAGGCATGCCTGTGCCATGGCATTTAACTTCCTAAGAGTGATCCTGCAGGGGAGTGACATGTGCAACATGCACCCCATTGTGGCATTGACTATCCGGACATGGGTGCATCATGGTGTCTGGTGCTGGTATGCATCACATGCATTTCTAATTAGACTCTGGCCATCCCTTTATCCGGACACCTGTACTAACTCAGTGGCAAGAGATGTGATGTGTGCATGTTCACATACTTCACCGTGTTCTCTTCAATGTCCAACAACTGTGTAGGTGGTGCATGTGTCCACACTGGGGTATTACCATCCAACAGGCACCAGACAGATGGGTGCAAGGGCAGGAGGGGTGTGAGTTCCATGGTTGACCATCAGACTGACAATTGGCATCTCCTAATCTGTGTGAGGACTTTTGGCAATGTTCAACTGAGGATGCCAGGGCTTGCTCTGTATTGTGCTGTACTTACTGTGGTGTGTGCGGTCAGTGCAGGTGACTGATGTTTGTCTGTTTCCCTAATTGTTTGCAGATACATCCACGGCCACAGGAGGGGACAGCTTCACGGACCAGGAGGAGCTGCAGAGCCAGACTGGGTCAGCAGCCGATGAGTGGTCGGAGGGACCCAGTGGCACGGAGGGCGAGGGGAGCCACACCGAGGAGTCCTCAGCACCATCCACCTCAGCTGAGGACCACAGCAGCTCGGAGGATGACTCCCTTGTGGAGGCGGGTGTCAGCAGCCACCACACCTCAGCTAGTATGTCTGGCCCCGCCACCACCACCGCCCTCCCATTGGGTCCCATTCCAGAGGTCCGTGGAGGCTCCCGTGTTCGGGAGCGTGTCTCCTTCGTGCCAGGCACCGCACCCCCTGCCCCTGTGTCCCCTGCGTGAGGAGTCTGTGTACCTACTTTGGCAGCTCCATGTAGGGCAGACAGCAATGCTGAGTGTCCTCCATGCACACACCACTCTGTTGACACAGCTGGTGTCGTTCATGGAGGGCATCTCAACGGGCATGTCTGCCCTACAGAGGAGCAATAGGTCCATGGACTCCTCCCTGACGGCAGCAGTGTCCCTCCTCCAACAGTCCATCACCCCTCCTACCTCTGCCCCATCCACACTTCCTGAAATGAAATGAAATGAAATTCGTACTTGTAAAGCGCACTGCTACCCCAGCTGGGGCGTCGAGGCGCTGTACGCATACTGCTGTGGAACCCTTCCTGGCTTTTCCCTGTGAAATGTCCACTCCTGGGCACCCCCAAGGTGAAGCCAGGCATCCCAGCACTGGTGGGGCCATTGTGGAGATTAAGCAAGCTATTGCCCAGAGTTGCAGAGTGGGACCCATGATTAGAATAGGCACCGAGGTGAGAATTATCAGGTCCGAGGAAATTGAGCCCAAGACCCGCCGAGGCGGGAATTGAACCGTGGTCCCGGGCCAGATCTCTGCATCAGGGTCTGCCGCTCTAACCATTGAGCCACACTTCTCCACTTCCTGGCACCCTACCTGTCCCAAGCACATGCACACCTGCACAATCACCCAAACACACAGACACGAGCAGCACAGAAACACACAAAACAAGGGCAAAACGTGCACACAAGCATCCTCAGGGGACTGATACCACACCCACAGGGGATGGGGAACAGACACACACACAGGCATCCACAGTCACTCCGCAGTCTTCAAAATCCTCTCCCTCCAAGACCCCTTCCCTTGCCTCACCTGCAACCCCACCTACAAAGCAGCTCTTCCTCTGTGACCTCGGCCTCTTCCCCTCCGATCCCGCTGATCCAGCATACAGGGGGAAGAGGAAGTCCACCCACACAGAGGGGAGTGCCCTCGCCCCCGGACACCCTCCCCCAGGCGCAGACAGACTGAGGCCACCACCCGCAAGTCCCCCCGGGCCCGGAAGAGCAAGACCCCGCCACCGCCCTGCAGGTCAACCACACAGTCTCCTTCCTCCATCCCTCAGGCACCCACAACACAGGTTCCCCCACCACACCCTGTCCCAGGTTCCCCCACCCACAGATACACCATCCCCAAAATGATGCGGCCTTCTCCACCTACCACTTGCTCTTCCAGCCCCACCCCCCGCTGCACATGTTTGTGCCACTGGTGTGGAGACCGTGTCCTCCCCTCTGTCCTGCCCACCTTACCTGAACCCCATTCTACTCCCCCGGAGACGGGCACTGCAGTGGAGTCCACTACCACCCCGTCTGACTTGGGCACTGCAGTGGGGAACCTGTCCACTCCATCTGGCCAGCCCACTGTAGTTGTTCCGGCACCCACACCATCTGACTCATGCCCCCCAGTTGTGCCGGCACACACCATGTCAGACACCTCCACTGCAGTTGTCAGTGACTCTCCACCACCAGCCACCCCTTCCCTGCCTCCTTCTGGTGAGCCCTGATCCTGTCCTTGCGGTGCCTGGCCTGACTCCCCGTATGCCCCTCCGAGGGGAGTGTCCCTGGTTAGTAGCAGTGCAGGAAAGCAAAGGGTGACATCTGCCACTGTCACCCTGTTTGGACTTTAGTCATGGACTGGCCATTGGCCTTTGGGTTTTGTCTGGACTTTCTATTTTAAAATCACATATGCTGAATAAAGCTCCTTTCAGTTCTCCAGTGGTTTTGCTTCAGATGTACATGATGTTGAGGATGCTAAACATGCCCTTGCTGCAGTGATGGTGATTTTTGCTATCAGGTAAATGAAGTGTTACTGTGCAGGACCCCATGTGGTCCAGGGTGAATGTGTCCTATCCTGGTGTGTAGCCATGTCATCCTTTGCAGCAATATGAGGGTGTCATGTTTTTCATATTTGCCAATGGGATTCCCTACATGTTTTTGCAATATCACATCTGTGGCTTACACCCCTGCACATCAGATGTGCTTGCCATTGTTCAATTTGTCTATTTCCTGACCGTGTGACCATCTCCACTGGACATGCAAGTTTGGGCATCAATGGGGAAGGACTCATCTGTGGTATCAGTGCAACTTGCTATACATGTGTATTTGATCGGTGCAGATGATTTCGGTGACACTGCCATGACCAGGCTGATGTGACGAGAGCCTTCATTTTGTGCTAATTGTTGACTGAGTGACCAAGTGTTCTGCTGACATGATTGAGCCCTGCAGAGACAACGTATGGCACAGCTTTCCGTACACAGGAGTGGAGTCCCCTCATGGCAGTGTGTAATTCCGTGACATTGCCTGAGCCCAAGGTGTGTGTTGTGTGAGCATGTCTGTGTGTGTTCACTTCCATTTTGCTACGCAGGCTGGGGTCCCTAGTGATGTTCCTGTTTGTGATGCTTGCTGAGTGGAGCAATGTTCCCCCAAATCTTCGCCCTGGGTTCTCTGTGATGTGGGTGCATGGCACATTACTGGTGATCAGGGTGTCATCCATAGGTGTGTTTGCTGTCAGGGCTGAGTTTGTGGGCAAACGCAGATGAGACACAGTCAGGATTCCCCTTGGCACTTGTTGGTTACACAAGTCATGTAATTTACAGTTTGTGTTAGCTTTCAGTGATTGTGACACGTTGTGTGTGTGACTGCTGCCACTCCTCAGGGTCAGAGCTGCAATGTTGGAAGTTGTCTATGTGTGTTCTTTGTGGGTGACCTTGGCTTCTTCATTGGTGTGTGACTGTGGCCGGGATCCCATTGGTTGGTGTGGATTTGACGTCATGCCCATATACAGCGTACTGTGCAGTGTGTCAAACATTCACAAGTCTTGTTGACTGGCCATGTGTGATGGGTATCTCCACCTTAGTTCCCCCCACCACCCCTGGGATTGTCATGGGTGCATGTGCAATGTCACCAGTCCATGTGAGCTTCACTGCTGCACATTGGTGGAGGTCAAGGTGTGTGGTGCTGAGTGTGTGCAAATGAGAGTTGTTGCACGGCTAGACCCCTACCTCCATGTTGGCCTTGGCTGACAGGCCGTGCTGATTGATTTGTGCTTGTGTAGGTGTAATGGTAGTTACTTGCTCAGGACACATGACTGTGGTTCACAGTGTGTACGACATCTACCTTTGTCATCACAGTGGGATTATCATGCAGGCCAGTGTCACCACAATGTGGGGTCCCTGGGGGTAGTGCTGTGGTGGGTCTGTCTCTTGCTGTGTTAGTTGCTGTTCCTACAAGCTTGTGTGACATTTGTAATTTGGGCTCCCTCTCATCTAACAATGCCTGATTGCCCACATAGGGGAATCCGATCCATGATTTACTTTTGTGTGGCACTGTATTGACATCTGTGTAATAGGGATTCAGGCCTCCTCATGTGTTGTGTGGTTGCCTGGGGACACTGGCACACCCCCCCATCACCTGTTGTGTTTGATATGCAGTGTGAGTCTGCCTGTTTGTGTTTGTGCATTTGCACCACTGCATTGGCATTTCTTTAGTGTGCCATTGGCTGTGTGTTGTTTGGTGGGTTTCCCTGCTGTCCCTGGGACTCCTAGGTCATCAGTCAGCACAATGATCATGGTTTGTATGTCCTATTGCTGCCATGGAATGGTATTTGTTCACCTGACATCTACAGTCTCCACAGGATATCTACATTTGTGTGTCCATTGTTGCAGATATGTGGGTCTGCATTATGATGGTCACTTCTGTCATTGTGTCATTCGTGAATGTTGACAATGTGAGCCCCCATGGGTGATGTTTGTCTGCACAAGGCCAAAGCGATGTTTCATTGGCACTGCACTGTTTGCCTCACCCAATCTATGTTGCTATGGGACACAAGCACTACTATGCCACTGATATGTTTGTTGTTGTGTGACCAGGAATCATCCATGCAGTTTGGCATTTGCAGCTTTTCCCATGACAACACTTACATTTTGGTCACTGTGGTGATGGGGCTTTAGACCCCATTGCCACAATGTTCGAAATGTGCTTCAGCTATGGACCCCACACTTACCTTTTGGTCACTGTGGTGATGGGGCTTTAGACCCCATTGCCACAATGTTCGAAATGTGCTTCAGCTATGGACCCCACACTTACCTTTTGGTCACTGTGGTGATGGGGCTTTAGACCCCATTGCCACAATGTTCAAAATGTATTTCAGCTATGGACCCCACACTTACCTTTTGGTCACTGTGGTGATGGGGCTTTAGACCCCATTGCCACAATGTTCGAAATGTGCTTCAGCTATGGACCCCACACTTACCTTTTGGTCACTGTGGTGATGGGGCTTTAGACCCCATTGCCACAATGTTCAAAATGTATTTCAGCTATGGACCCCACACTTACCTTTTGGTCACTGTGATGATGGGGTGTTAGACCCCATTGCCACACTGTTCAAAATGTGCTTCAGCTATGGACCCCACACTTACATTTTGGTCACTGTGGGGATGGGGCTTTAGACCCCATTGCCACACCGTTCAAAATGTGCTTCAGCTATGGACCCCACACTTACATTTTGGACACTGTGGTGATGGGGCTTTAGACCCCATTGCCACAATATTCAAAATGTGCTTCAGCTATGGACCCCACACTTACATTTTGGTCACTGTGGTGATGGGGCTTGAGACCCCATTGCCAGAATGTTCAAAATGTGCTTCAGCTATGGACCCCACACTTACCTTTTGGTCACTGTGATGATGGGGTGTTAGACCCCATTGCCACACTGTTCAAAATGTGCTTCAGCTATGGACCCCACACTTACCTTTTGGTCAGTGTGATGATGGGGGTTTAGACCCCATTCCCACAGTGGTCATGGTCTGCTTGCATTTTGGAGGCCACACACATTTATGTGTGACACATGTGATAGGGGGTCACATTGTATGTTCAATGTCATGTTCAGTGTGGTAGGCATTTGACACAGACTACACACGCTTGTCATGGTGTTGGGGGGGATGTATTTTTCAGACATTCCTTATGTTGGAGCATGCTGGTTGTGTCATGCAATACCCGTCCTATGAGTAGGGGTTGTGTGGGTGGTAGGCATCCAGGCCCCCATGAGTAGGGGTGGTGGTAGTGGCAGGCATCCATCCCCCTATGAGTGGGGAGGGTAGTAGTGATAGGCATCCAGGCCCCCTGAGTAGGGGTGGTGGTAGTGGTAGGCATCCATCCCCCTATGAGTGGGGATGGTATTAGTGGTAGGCATCCATCCCCCTATGAGTGGGGATGGTAGTAATGGCAGGCATCCATCCCCCTATGAGTGGGGATGGTATTAGTGGCAGGCATCCATCCCCCTATGAGTGGGGATGGTATTAGTGGCAGGCATCCATCCCCCTATGAGTGGGGAGGGTAGTAGTGACAGGCATCCAGGCCCCCTGAGTAGGGGTGGTGGTAGTGGCAGGCATCCATCCCCCTATGAGTGGGGAGGGTAGTAGTGACAGGCATCCAAGCCCCCTGAGTAGGGGTGGTGGTAGTGGTAGGCATCCATCCCCCTATTAGTGGGGATGGTATTAGTGGTAGGCATCCATCCCCCTATGAGTGGGGATGGTAGTAGTGGCAGGCATCCATCCCCCTATGAGTGGGGATGGTATTAGTGGCAGGCATCCATCCCCCTATGAGTGGGGAGGGTAGTAGTGACAGGCATCCAGGCCCCCCTGAGTAGGGGTGGTGGTAGTGGCAGGCATCCATCCCCCTATGAGTGGGGAGGGTAGTAGTGACAGGCATCCAAGCCCCCCTGAGTAGGGGTGGTGGTAGTGGTAGGCATCCATCCCCCTATGAGTGGGGATGGTATTAGTGGTAGGCATCCATCCCCCTATGAGTGGGGATGGTAGTAGTGGCAGGCATCCATCCCCCTATGAGTGGGGATGGTATTAGTGGCAGGCATCCATCCCCCTATGAGTGGGGATGGTATTAGTGGCAGGCATCCATCCCCCTATGAGTGGGGAGGGTAGTAGTGACAGGCATCCAGGCCCCCCTGAGTAGGGGTGGTGGTAGTGGCAGGCATCCATCCCCCTATGAGTGGGGAGGGTAGTAGTGACAGGCATCAAGGCCCCCCTGAGTAGGGGTGGTGGTAGTGGTAGGCATCCATCCCCCTATGAGTGGGGATGGTATTAGTGGTAGGCATCCATCCCCCTCTGAGTGGGAATGGTATTAGTGGCAGGCATCCATCCCCCTATGAGTGGGGAGGGTAGTAGTGACAGGCATCCAGGCCCCCATGAGTAGGGGTGATGGTAGTGGTAGGCATCCATCCCCCTATGAGTGGGGATGGTATTAGTGGTAGGCATCCATCCCCCTATGAGTGGGGATGGTAGTAGTGGCAGGCATCCATCCCCCTATGAGTGGGGATGGTATTAGTGTCAGGCATCCATCCCCCTATGAGTGGGGATGGTATTAGTGGCAGGCATCCATCCCCCTATGAGTGGGGAGGGTAGTAGTGACAGGCATCCAGGCCCCCCTGAGTAGGGGTGGTGGTAGTAGCAGGCATCCATCCCCCTATGAGTGGGGAGGGTAGTAGTGACAGGCATCCATCCCCCTATGAGTGGGGATGGTATTAGTGGCAGGCATCCAGGCCCCCTGAGTAGGGGTGGTGGGAGTGGTAGGCATCCAGGCCCCCCTGAGTAGGGGTGGTGGTAGTGGTAGGCATCCATCCCCCTATGAGTGGGGATGGTAGTAGTGGCAGGCATCCATCCCCCTATGAGTGGGGATGGTATTAGTGGTAGGCATCCATCCCCCTATGGGTGGGGAGGGTAGTAGTGACAGGCATCCAGGCCCCCCTGAGTAGGGGTGGTGGTAGTGGTAGGCATCCATCCCCCTATGAGTGGGGATGGTAGTAGTGGTAGGCATCCATCCCCCTATGGGTGGGGATGGTAGTAGTGACAGGCATCCAGGCCCCCCTGAGTAGGGGTGGTGGTAGTGGTAGGCATCCATTCCCCTATGAGTGGGGATGGTAGTAGTGGTAGGCATCCATCGCCCTATGAGTGGGGATGGTAGTAGTGTCAGGCATCCATCCCCCTATGAGTGGGGATGGTATTAGTGGTAGGCATCCATCCCCCTATGGGAGTGTATGGCATTGGTGATAGCCATCCCTATTCTGCTGTTGCTAGTGTACGTCATTTGTGCATCCCTATGTGTGTGTGACATATTTCGGGTACGTGTCGTTTGTTTGTGTTGTGGGTGTTTGACTTACCGTCTGTGTCGTACGTGTCAGTACCGGTCCCGGTAATAGATGTAGAGTATTGGTAGGACCTGCGTGATGGGATTCATGGTTGGGTCGTCTCGTTCGGGTTTCTCGTGGCTTCGACTCGTACTCGTCGCTGGCTTGTCCATCTTGTCGCCGTGGATCGTCTTGTGGCGTGAATCGGAGCTTATGTACAGCTCTCCCGGATGCTCTGACGTGCCGGACGTAGCGACGGGTTTGGCGCGTACAAAAGGCGCATCGTACTAGTCCGGCCGGAAGGTGCTGTGTATTTGCTTCCGTGCGACTCGAATCGGCGTTTACGGATCCGGCTCGGGCGGGGAACAGGAGCTGGAATTGGTGAGTACGGCTCGCTCGGAATCTGGGCTGTTATGCGCATCGTACTTGTTCGTTCGGACGAGTGTTCGAATCGGTCGGGAAACACACGTTCGGCTTGTATTTTTTCCGGACGAATACTGTTAGGTGCGCTTCCGGCCGAGATCAGAATCGACCCCATAGTCTTTGGTCTGCTTTGTTAACCCTGGCCACCAGTAGCGCTGTTTCAGTAAAGAAATAGTCGCTGTAACGCCTGTATGAGCAGAACCCAAACCCTTGTGTGCTGCTAGAATTAAGCCTTGCCTACGATCCATATTTGGTATTACTCTATCCCCCACTCCAGGAATCTGAGCATAAGGAATGTTTTGTGCATCTAACTTGTAGGAGTACTTGAGTGGAAATTTCTTAGGTACTGCTGTGCTGCCTTTGCGTGAAGCATTGACAGCTACCAAAATCTCGCCGTCTATTCTCGTTTTTGAGCGAGTAACTGCAGCTACGGCAGCTGTGCGTACAGCCCCCTTTGCAGCTTCATCAGCCAATGAATTCCCTTCAACGTGAACGCCATCACGCTGATGACTCAGTGTATGTATCACGTGAGCCCTTGGCAGTTTGTTTCTCAACTCCACTACCTGTTCCCATAGCATTTTATGCTTAATTGTGCCACCTTTTGCGTCTTTAAACCCGTTTTGTTCCCAATGATGTAAATATTCATTGTACGACTGTACACAGTAAAAGGAATCACACGCAATTAGTGTGGGGAATTCGTGTTCCGTATTTACCAGTGCCAGTATCAGTGCTTTTAATTCTGCCAACTGAACCGTGCAGTCTCCTAGAGATTGCGTTTTAGTGCTACTGGGATGGAACTTTCCATCGCGCATGCGACCTTTAACGATTGCACATGCTGCGCTGTAAGCTTGCTTACTCCCTATGGCTGGTTGAGCAGATCCGTCAGTGTAAATAATGTATTCATACTGATCTAGAGGCAAAATCTCATTTGGTAGAGGATATTCTTGTTCGTTGCAGAAATGCTTGTGTTTTTAAACTTGGATCAAATCTGTATTCAACATCTGCTGCAGTAAGAGAATTAGCCCATTGTATCCATCTGGGATGTAAGGCTTTCACATTTGGAATGCTAGCCTTTGTAACAGCCTCTAAGGCTGGTACTGTGGTCTCGACTATTATGCGCTTTCCCTGAGCCAGAGCTCTTTCTCTTGCTACAGCGGTCTGCCCTGCGGTCAGGATTTTTTCTGTTGAAGTAAAACGCATCTCTGCGTTTGTGTACAGGTGTGATTTGTATGCGATTGGTACTGTTTCGCCTTCATTGAAAGTTAAATAAGTGTACCCGCATTGACCCGCTATTACTCGGATCACTAAGTTGCGTACGTTTACGCGTGTCTGTAAATGTTTTGAAGCTATCATGTCTTCCTGTAGTGAACGTAGGATGTTTGTATGTTCCAGTGTCCATTGTCTGACTGAAAACATCAGGTTTTATTAAGTCGTAGAAAGGTTTTACTCTTTCTGGTTAATCCAAAATGTATGTTCGACCAAAATTTAGGAATCCCAGAATTGATTGTAAATTCTTTAATGTTTTTGGAGGTTGGAGCAGCGCACACTTTTCTAGAATGTTAGCTGCTAGGCTTTTTCCTTCACTTAACAGCTCATACCCTAAAAATAGGACATTGAGATGGGCAATTTTGGTTTTTTGAAATTAAATTTATAGCCCTCAGAGGCGAATCCCATAATAATGGTGCTCACCCTGGTCAAGTGCCTCGGTAAGTCATCGTCTGTCAGATAAATATCATCTACATAGGACAATGCTTCTTCATCCAAATTTTGGAGTAACTCTCTTACCCTTGCTGAAAACAACCACGGGCTATTCTTATACCCTTGGGGCAAACGACAAAATTGCCGTTGAGACCCTAGTGCTGAGAAAGCGGTCAAGTACCTGCTTCCAGGTGCTATATTTTGGCAGAAAATACATTTGAGATATCAAGTGTTGTTTTGTATTTTTGTCGCACAATGTTATTCATTAATGCAGCACTATGTGCATTTTGAACTGCAAATGTCTTTGTGCAGGTGTTTAAATGTCTGTAATCTAAAACTAGACGATATGTGTTGTCAGGTTTGGCTACGGGGAACAAAGGATTGTTCATTGGTGAGGTGCAATTTTCTATCACACCCTGGTATTCTAGTTGATCTAGGATCTCCCTGACTTGTTTTTTAGCTTCCTGCTTTATAGGGTATTGCCTTTGAGCATTTGGGGAAACTTTTAACGGGATCACGTGGTGGGTTGAATCCTCACCCCAACCAACATGATTTTTGTACAATGCTGGAGCTAGGGCAACCGCCTACTCCTGCGCATATGCATGTTTTAGGTGAATGGGAACGAGGTCGGAAAATGCTGGAAAAATTATCGTTTCTCCCTTAGGGCACTCCATGACGAATGCTGGCGGCCAGTCTTGCTCTGCTAATAGGATGTCATATCCAGATGACAGATTTTTCCAAAATAGACCTTTAACTTTCCTGGGCTTGTCCCCTCCATCCGGAGTGTTATCTCATGTAACGTATGTGGGACATTTACCCGAGTATCAGGTGTTTCCACCGTGATATACTCACTCAACTCCGCTGTCACCAGAAATTCCTTCAGGTTCTGGCGAGCTATTGTTACTTCTGCCGCGCTGTCTAGCATCGTCAGAGCCCATTCCCCGTTCAGAAGCTGTGTCCTCAGAATTCTGGGCATGTCTGATCTTGAGACCTGCTACCTTCTTCTTTTTGAATTGAGGTTTTTGTTTTTGTTTGTCTTCTTTTTTAGGTGCGTAGTCCGCAGCGCGTTGCGTGTCTCTGGACTTTGTACGCTCCTCTGACCGTCCTTCCCTCTCGGAGTTTTTTGATGAACCCTGAAAGGAACAAGAGGAACGTGTATCAGTATCCTGATACCTGTCAGGTTTTTTAATATTATCCCTATTCCTGAGGTTATACCTCCTTTCAGAGGGCTCCTATTGAGGAGACCTACCTCTGGATTGAGATCTGCTGTCTTTAGACTTTTTTTTTTAATACGTTTTATTGCACATTTTTAATATAAACAGCACAATTTTTCAGTATACAATTCAATATTGTTTGAGGATTAATCATTCTAGATTTACCATACATCAATGTATATCAAACAACCAAAAATCAAAACTAAAAGAAAAAAACAGAAGAAAGAGACCATAATAAATTGGAAGAAAAATAAAAGGCAAAAACAGGTTTTTAGCTTCCATTAGAGTAACAATAGTAACCGCATAAAGGCAAAATAAAAGGAAAAAAAAGAAAGGAAAAGCATGGCTATTACAATTCTAAGTTAACTGGTGTTAAATATTAATCTCAAGCCAAGCTAAGATTGTGATTCCTTCCATTTATATATAGGGTCCCAAATTATTTTACCCAAGATTTTCCCCCTTTTTCCCCGTCTTTCATAAATTCCCCTTTCAAGATTAAACGTTGCTAGTAGCCGGGCAAGCCAGTGCTGAAATGTAGGAGCAGTTTGATCGCGCCAGGCCGTGGCAATACAGATCCGAAGTATAACCATAGCGAGAAATAGAAAGCGGGAATGAGGGAGCTGCCCTTGATAATTATCAACCCCTAAGAGCATTAGCGTTGGAGTTAGATTAACCTCAAGACCAAGAGTATGATCACAGAAAGCCATTATTGATGTCTTTATTATATCAAGTCGTGGGCAGGTACTAAACATGTGAACTGCATCCGCATCTAATGAGTTACAGCGAGGGCAACTAATTCCCGTAAGACCACCCCACTGTGCTATTTTGGCTGGGGTATAATAAAGCGAGAACATTGTTTTATAATGCTGAGCCTGCAGTGCGGCAGAGCACAGAACTGTATGCCCCAGCTCAAGAGACTCTAGAAAATTAACTGAGTCATTGCCCAACCGGTTTTTCCATTTTTTGGTCTGTTTAGCCAAATCATCCTGTTTGAGTATTATAAGTTCAGAGTAAACTCCTTTAATGGAGCAATCCATCCCAGTTCTTATAATATCTATGATCCGGGCCTTTACGAAGCCCCTAGTACTGCCCGTCCTTTTAGAGAGAAAGCTTCTTATTTGGAGGTATTTAAAAAAGTTTTTGGAACTAATACTAAATTTGTCTTGTATATCCCAAAATTGATAAATTCCCCCTTGGCCCATTAAATCACCCACTTTCAGCAGTCCAAGCACACCCCATTCTACCATAATTTGATCAGAAAAAAATTCTGGCAATGTTGGGTTGCCAATCATATGGGTATAATAATGTAATCTACCTAAACCGAGCTTCTTTTAAAGGCAGCCCAGATTTTAAAAGCAGCATGCAGGGTTTTAAATTTCGTTCTCTTGTAGTAGCTTGGTTCACTGAATTTCATAAAGCTATTCAGGGCCTCTTCACCCATCAATAAATTATAAACATCCGGAAGTCTTTCTTCAACATTTAAGGTCTCGGAACACCCACCAAACAAAACCCCCATATATTGCAGTGCAGCAGCCCAATAATAAAATTTAAAATCAGGTAATGCCAAACCTCCTTTTGCCAAGGGAAGAGTCATAAATCGTAAAGCCCTCCTTGTCTTGCCATGTGCCCACACAAAGCGATTGACCAAGTGCTCTAGCTCATTAAACCATTGTTTCCCAAATTCTAATGGTATAGCCCTAAACAGATAGAGTATTTTGGGCAAAAATACCATTTTAATCACATTACACCGCCCCACCAGTGACAAGTGCAGATTATGAAATTTGTCAAAATCTTTTCTGGCCTTTTGAATTATGGGATTAATGTTTATTGCAACCACATCTTTCAGTTCAGGAGTGATAGTGATACCTAAATATACCGCTGAGTCAGACATCCGAGGATCCGATAAGTTTATCAAGCAGTTGGTAACTATCTGAGTCTTCCCTTTATTTAGGGCATACCCAGAGAGCTCGCTAAATACCAATGCCAGCTCTTCAACAGCGGCGATTGCTTCTAATGGTTTGGGGGTGACTAATGCGATATCATCCGCATAAGCGAGTACTTTGTGGTAATGCCATGAAACCGCATTGGTTCAATTTCTTGGCAAGCTGCAAGGAGCCGTAGTAATGGATCAATGTAAATAGCAAAAAGCAAAGGTGAACATGGGCAACCTTGCCGAGTACCCCGCTTTATCATAAAGGGCGCAGTATACTTCCCATTTATTCTCAAGCGTGCTGTTGGTGCCAAATACATTGCGCGGATAGCATTGATAAACCCTGACCCGATTCCGAACCATTTCAATACCTCCCATAGGAAGCCCCAGGAGACCCTATCAAAAGCCTTTTCTGCATCCAGGAGCAGCAAAGCCATCGGGTCTCCTGAGACTTCTGCTGCATCAAATAGAGTAATTACCCGACGCGTATGTTCCGTCGTCCCTCTCCCAGGTATAAACCCATGCTGACATGGGTGAATGGTATCTGCAATGATGTTGTTCAATTTGGTGGCAAGGGCTTTTGAAAAAAAAAATTGCATCACTGTTTATAAGAGTAATAGGCTTGTATGATCCCGGTTCCTGAGGTGGCTTCCCTTTCTTTAAAAAAATTATAATATCGGCACCTGCCCATGAGGCTGGGGCCAGCCCGCCAGTTTGAACACATAGAATAGTTTCCACCAGAACTGCTCCCAGCTCATCCCAGAAAATCTTATAGAACTCGAGAGGGATCTGGTCAGGTCCAGTAGCCTTACCTGAGGGGAGATCTCTTAATGCATCAGAAATTTCTTCCTGTGTCAAAACTGCATCTAGTTTCTCCCTCTCCTGAGGTTCAATTCTATGTAGCGGCATGCCACTAAGGAAGTTCTGAATTAAATTCTGTGAGACCTGAGGGCCTTCACCATATAAGCGACAGTAAAATTGTCTAAATACATCCTGGATACCAGAAGGGTCTATAACTAAATTACCGACATCATCAATAATTTCGTTTATGTCATTCCTTGCACTCCTTTGTCGAAGTCTAACTGCGAGTGTATGACCTACCCTCTCACTAAATTCATGGCAATGCTCCCTTTTGCTAGGAAGCATTCAGATGCTTTTACAGCAGCGCGTTTCTCCAATTTCTGCTTTGGCCCATGCAAGCCGATGCAGAATATAATCAGTAGCTAAGCCAGATTTTAGTGCAGAAACCAATTCCTCCTCAATCCTAGTTAGATTTTTATAAAGCGTTTCCTCCAGGAGAGACAACCTCTTATGCCTGGACACACTAAAGCTCAGTGTCTCCCCTC
This sequence comes from Calotriton arnoldi, assembly GCA_963921515.1. Classification (NCBI taxonomy): domain Eukaryota; kingdom Metazoa; phylum Chordata; class Amphibia; order Caudata; family Salamandridae; genus Calotriton; species Calotriton arnoldi. Next base: position 46,271 of record CAWUFW010020551.1, on the reverse strand, counting down.
TGACGCCCGCTTTGAAAGCGTCCCAGACGACGCCTACAGTAGTGCTATACCTATTTATATCGAAGAAGGCCTTAATCCAACCCTTCATATGATGAACATAATCCGGATCAAATAATAGCCCTCTTTCAAAAGTCCAAATTCGCTCAATTTGTTCTCTTTTGTCAAAAGTTAGCGAAAGAACAAGAGGGTTATGGTCTGACAGTATCCTAGGGGGTTTCTGGATTTTCGCCTGATGAACTAGAGAATGAGAGACAAAAAATAATCTAATCTAAAAATAGCGTTATGTGGGGCAGAATAAAACGTGCAGCCATTATCCCCATTAGCTAAGTGATCCCATAAGTCGATAAGTCCGTGATTATTAACTAAATTGGTGAGTGCCCTAAAGACCTTTTTCTTTCGGCCAGTGTATTTATCAGCGGCAGTATCCCAGAGACCCCCAAGCCCATCGATATTAAAGTCGCCACACACTATAAACGGAGCGGACCAGTTAACTAATTCATCGTCCAGCAGCTCTAATATCTCCGGATCATCTGCCGTTGAGCCATACACTGAGCATACAGTGACTACCATCCCCTGAATAGAGCATTCTACAAGTGCCCAGCGCCCCATCTATCTGATAAAACCCTTTTGGCGATAATATCTTTCCTACTAGTAAGGATAGCGACCCCTCTAGTTTTAGTGCCTTGCTTAGTTGCCACCAAAAGCCTAAAACCAAGTTGCTCTAAAATTCTGGACCTATCCCCCTCTATATGTGTCTCCTAAACGCACAAGACATCTGCCCGCATTGTTTTCAAAATTATAGCCACCCGTTGTCGCTTAAATTGGTCATTGAGCCCACATATATTAATTGAAACAAATCTGATATTTAATGCATTCATAAAGCGATATTAAGTAAATTCCCTGCCATTTCAAGCGGCTTATGAATTACGTTTTTCCCCGAGATAGCCATAGCCACTCCTTCCGAATTAGAGATTGGCAATAAACCATATCCATCAAAGCTAGTATCTGAAAAATTCCTCAAACAATGTTTTGTGCAGTGCTGAAACCTACCACCCTGAAGACCTTGCCCCAACCCCTCCCACCCCCAACCCCAGCAGCCCAACCCCCCACCCCCCCCACCCCTACCACCCAAACAGGCAAATAGGTCAACTGTGACCTATGTGTGGCTACTAATCTCACATCTCGAGCTGCCACCGAGACTCTACCCCTCTACCGTCAACAAAGAAAAAGTGAACAACAAAAACCCGCCCCTATTTTAACTAGGAAGGAGGCCGATCCGACCCAGCACCCCAGATTAAAAAAAAATATACATCAATCAATCAGCAGGTACCACTACTTAAGTAATACAGAGCTCAATAGTGTTAGTCAGATAGAGAGAAATAGAAATCAATACAGCCCCCAGCCATCCTGTAGATCCCAATCAGCTTATTGCCCTGAGGCCCCCGCCCTCCTACATCCTTCAGCTCTGCCAGGAGTTCTTGAGCTTTTACCTCTGATGAAACCATTCGTACTCCGCCCACTCGTAATAACTTTAAGGCGGGCAGGAAACAATAAATATGCTTCAGAGCCCAACCCCTGAAACGCGGATATCATCTGTCGAAGCCTCCACCGGCGTTCAACAGTAACATGACAGAAGTCAGGGCGGGCAAAGAAGGTATGTCCATCAAATGTCCGTTTGGAATTGGGTCTGGCCATATCCATTATAGCCTGTCTGAGAAGAAAGTTTCCGATATAGATCAGAATGGCTCTGGGTTGCTCATTATGCCTGCTCTCATTGTTTTTTCTCTGAATCATAGGGAAGCGATGAGCCCGTTGAACTTCCATTTCCCAATTCCAATGGGCAAGCTCCGGGAGTGCCCCTTTAGCAAAGACACTACAAAAGCCATTATGTCATTCCCTTCTGAATTTTCGGCAATGCCCAGTAGGCGAACGTTGTTCCGCCGTTGGCGGTTCTCGAAATCTTCGAGTTTCCAGGCAACATCAGTGGATTGTTTCTCATGCAGATTAATGGACTCCTGTATTTTTGCAACCTCCTCTTCCAGCGCCACTGTTCTATCCTCCACATGGGTGACTCTCTCTGCCATTTCTGTGCAAAGCTTGTTGGCCTTGCGGATGGAAATTTGTAGCTTTTTGGTAGCCTGATGTGATCTTCTGCTTTCCATTCTTGCCTCCCCTGCATCTGTTTTAATGTGGAATAAACTAGGTCCAGCGTTGGTGGAGTTGATAGACCAGGGGGGGCTGTTGAGCCACCAGATCCAACCTGCACATCAGCATCAGTATCATAAACCTGGCTAGTAGCGGCATAATCCCATTCCAGCTTTTTTGCAGCAGCCACATTAGCCGGGCTCCTTCTAGATCTTGATCTCTGTTTTGGAAAAACAGCCTTTGCGCGACAGTTTTTATGCACAGTGGAGGATCCTCCAGTATCAGTCTCTTCTGAAGAAATAGCATCACTCGAAACCAGTGACTCTGAATCGTCATTGAGTGAATAAAACTGATCCCCCTCGGGGGATCCAGGCATCCGTTCAGGGTCCTTAGCTTTGCCTTTGCCACAACTTATAAATTCTGAAGAAGGGACACATTGAGTTAATGCAGCACGAGGGGAGTTGCTGTTAGCTCCACTAATAGCTTTAGTTCTATACTTGCCGCTCATCATTACTTTATTCATGATACCTGTAGGGGGCTCTGACAAGTTATCGCCTTCAGAGGCACCCCCGGTAACCAGATCAGGAGCATCTGAGTTTGCCAATTCAGAGCCCCCAGGATTCGCAGTCATAGAGCTCAAGTCGTTTACCTGAAGATCCATCGCTGACAAGCCCTGCTCCAGACCGGTTTCCGCATGCAGCTCTACATGATGTTCGTCATCCGCGGGAGCCTCCGTTCCTGCAAGCGGACGATTTGTGAAGCTTTCTGCCACCTGAATGGTGGCAGCGGGAGCGGGTGCGATGGACGAAGCCAGGGAGAAGGCTTCAATCACCGTAGTCTGCCTTAGCGGAGCGTCCACAGTTGCGGGGGGAAGCCGACTCTCATTAAAGACACTGGCGTCTTTCCAGCTGCCGTCTGCTCCCTTGGGTTGTCCGGCACGCCGTGAATGAATCGGAGCCCTTGCTGATCGTAAAGCGGGATTAACAGCAATGTTGGCGCCCGGAGCTCCGGCCGCTCCTCCAACACCAGCACCCACCGCCCCAGGGAGATTGGGAGCCTTAGCAGCCTTGGCAGTTTTTGGAGCCATATTCCAGGCAAGCCAACAGCGTTCCGCACGAAGAGTACAGGAGAAGCGCCAGAAACCACGAGATAAGGAGCAGATTACGGCAGAGAGCGATCTGGTTTTAAATAGAAAACCAATGTCCAGCAGCCTCATACCAGCCAAAAGGTAAACGCAGATGTTTCTTTTCCCCCTTCAAATTTTCATCTTTAAACGCGAGCAGAGAGGAGAGACCCGGCAGCAGCTCTCATTGAGGTCAGTCAGCAGCCATCTTGCCCCCTGTCTTTAGACTTTTGTTGTTTTTTATTTTCCCACTTCTTTTTAGAAGAAGTAGATGTCTGCATTGTAGTGTCGTTTTCAGGACTGCCCACCAGTTGTGGTTTTAATGCTTTCCCACCTAGACTGTCTCTGCCTAGTTCTGCATATGGAGTTTCAATTATTTTAGGTAGTTCGTGTTGTTGATCTACTGGACTGAACTCCCTTAGGTGTTGGCGGATCGCCACTGAAGCTGCTTCCCTTTAATATTAGCTAGTATTATGGCTGATACCTGGTCAAAGTTATTTAGTAACTTCATCCCTAAGCTTAAGAGCAGGCTCTGCTCCGTACTCATTTTGTATCTGTCTCAATACGTCAGGTACTACTGCTAATGACGGAATACCATGTGTCCTGGTATATATGGCAGCAAAGACTGAACCCCAAGAGGTGCAATCCTCTACTTGTGGTGTGATCCCCATGGGCAAGCAGATTGTTAGCATTCTGTGTTTATCACAACTGGGTAGTATTCGGAAATACTGCCTCAAGCTGAGTTATTTTCTGAGCTATCCAGAATGGTATTTGTTCACGTTTGCGTGGCATTTTGCCCATTACCGCGTGTAATGTTTGAGGAGTAATTTTATTTCCTGTACCCTGAGCATGTAGTACCATTTGCTGCAACTGGTGCAGGTTGGACTGTGAGAGTCCTCATGACGAATTGCGTCAGATTTCTGTAGATTTTAATTAGATCTTTGTGTTGTATGAGTAAGTCTGGCTGTGGCATTGTTGCCAATGTCCAGGATGTGGTGTGTAAGCCGCTAGTATCGGCCATGTTGCACCGTCTCCTCCGAGCGGGCCTAATCTTACTCTGTTGTCGTACGTGGGGTAGGGCGCCATTAGACCAGTACATGATGTTCCTGGTAAGTGAGTGGAATCGTCTATGTCCTCGCAATGGACAATATTCCCGTGGTGCATCTCCTTCTACATAGTAGTGAAATGTCTGTGTTCTTGCATCTGCTGCTGGGAATATAACCCATGAATAGAATACCTCTGTTTTGTTTGATTCGTGTGCCTCAATCACGAAAACTACTAATGCCACCCCTAGCTTGTAAACCATTTTCTAATAGTCTTCAGGGTGACTGTCATGTCTGAATTTAGGTGCAATCTGTATTGCATCCGCAGGATCTCCTTCCTTCGTTTGAAAGGAGTCAGTTCAACTGCTGTAGTGGGTCCTAAGACTCGAGGTCAGGCATTGTGTATAGAAGACAAACTAGTGTTCCAATGGAAACTATGATAAGGTAATAAGGTGTTATGCACAACTTTTAGGAACACTAATGTCCTTTCAAGCTTGAATAACCAGCAGCCAATAAATAGGATATTTCGCACTACTCAGCTGTGGCGGAGTTTGTGCCCACCCACTCCAGATGTCTCTGGTGTTTTGTGAGTAGGTTCTCTGAGAAATAGCACGACTGAACTACTCAGATTCGTCTGTAAAATAAGTAGCCAAACCAAACGTTGGTGGTGCCATGTCGTGTAGTTCCTATAGTACCCATGCAGGACCTGCACGTTTGGATAACATATACTGTAGGCTTGGTGGTAGACTGACTCTGTGCACCCCCACCGCGTATGTTAGCCGGATTTGCATTAACTAGCTCACAGTGCCACTAGTGTCTCCTCTTATCGAGGAGAGATTAGTTTCTGGCAACCTCAGATCATGACAACCCTGATCCCTCAGAATCGTGGAAACAATATACTACTTTTCGCTCAGTCACTCGTGCTCACTTATTCGGTTTGTCTCAGAGAGTTACACAGAATAAACAGTTTGGGCGTATCAATAAGTATTTATTGAACAGTTGTTATTCTAGTGTAAAATATATGAGCTGCAGCAACCAGTAGACAGTAGCAGAGATATATGATTAGCAGTACAGATGAATAGTGAATGGAATAGAACAGTTCTACCATATTGCAATAATCATGAATACATAGTTTCATGAGCCTCATGAATAGTCATTCATGCAAGTGTCAGTCTAAAGATGAAGTCATACGATGCACTATTACTCAGATAGTACCTCCGAGTGCACCTAGGCATATGAGCTAGGTCTAAAGGTTCAGACCATAAGATAGTTCAATCCTAAAAGAGAACTCTGTTAGTGTATACTGTAAGGGATGTATATGTATGGTCAAAGGGTATGATCATTCCTAGGCCTATATTACTAGTCACCAATCATCAAAACACTCAGATATCTCCTCATCAATCTCAAGCACGGGCCCAGAGAACAATTGCAAACACATTGATAGAGACTATAACTAGTATAGCAAAATAATTGTATTTAAAAATGATTTGTATGCAATTAGCAAAATATTCTCGCTTAAAATTGAAAGTAACGCAGTGTAATTCCGTACAACAGATGATGACAACTAGAATTACACGAGAGTCAACAAACATGTGAAACGTTTAAAACATCATAATGTAGGTTGTTTCGAAGAGAATTAATCAACTTGATAGAGGTCCATCAATTAATTCTGTGTGTTCCTGTGACCCAGAGTGTTGACCTTGAATATAACCTTAGTAAAACAAAGGTCGTGGACGCGTTTCGGTGGCAGTAAATTATTCATAAACCACCTTCATCAGGACAAGACTAATGATTGTCTCTCCTATTTGTACAATTGATGGTATAATTTCATGTCACCTTCACAGTGAATATAGAATGATCTGCCAAGCTTCTCCAACGTGATATGGTGACACAGCGGTATTCTAGTATCTTTAAAACCATAGGCATATTAAGGTGGCCACTTATAATGCTTTACAATGTAAAGACTGACATTTGTAGCCAAGTCTTAAGCCGACGTTCCAAAACGTGATTCACCTCTGGTGCCAGACAAAGCTGATCCCATAGTTATATCAGTGGGATCCGTTAGTATGCGTAATTATCCCTCCACTTAGGAATTCTGAATATATTCCGTCTTTGTACCAGGTTGTCCGACCTTGAGTGGAACGGAACGGCAAAGTACGTGATACCGGAGCCCTTGCTATAGATTTTACAACAAACAGAGGCAATCCATAATAGTCACTGCCTCTCGGCGTCATGGCTACAAAATCGGAATATATTCAGAGTTTCCTTTATGGACTGAGAATGCTGTCAAATACCTGCTTTCAGGTGCTATATTTTGGCAGAAGAATCCATTAGAGATATCTAGTGTTGTTTTGTATTTTTTCCGCACAATGTTATTCATTAATGAGGCACTGTGTGCATTCTGTACTGCAAATGTTTTTGTGCATGTGTTCAAGATGTCTGTAGTCTAAAACTAGACGGTATAAATTATCGGGTTTCATTACGGGAAACAATGGATTGTTCATGGAGGAGGTGCAAGTTTCTATTACACCTTGGTATTCAAGTTGATCTAAGATCTCCCTGACCTGGTTTTTTCGCTTCATGTTTTACTGCTTACTGTCTCTGTGGAGTTGGAGTAGTTTTTACTGGGATTACATGGTGAGGTGACTACGGCATCCCACCCAACATGGTTGCAGTCATAATGCTGGAGCAAGCGCTATCGCCCACTGCTGCACGTATGTATGTTTTAAGTGAGTATGGGAACGAGGTCGTAGAAGGCTGGTAAAATTACAGTTTCTCCCTTTGGGCAATCCATAACAAACTGAGGCGGCCAAGCTTTTTCAGCTAAAAGGATGTCATATCCATAAGGTCAGGTTCTCCGAAAAGGAGACCTTTAACTTTTCTGGGTTTGTCCCCCTCCATTTGGAGTGTTATTTCATATAACTGATGTGGGACACTTACCCTAGTATTCAGGTGTTTCCACCGTGATATGTTCATTCAACTCCGCTGTCACCAGAAATTCCATCAGGTTCTGGCGAGCTATTGTTGCTTCAGCTGTGCTGCCTAGCATCATCAGAGCCCATTCCCCGTTCAGCATGTTGAGTCATCAGTAGTCTGGGCATGTCTTAACTTTCAGGTCAGCTACTTTCTTCTTTTTAAATCGAAGGTTAGATTTTGGTTTATCTTCTTTTTTGATATTGTAGTCTGAAGCGCGATGTGTGTCTCTTGGACTTTGTACTCGCTCTTCTTGATCTGTGTTCTGACCATCCTTCCCTCTCTGAGTTTTTTGATGAACCCTGAAAGGAACAAGAGGAACGTGTATCAGTATCCTGATACCTGTCAGGTTGTTTAATGTTATCACAGTTTCTAAGGTTGTACGTCCTGTCGGAGGGCTCCTGTTGAGGAGATCCACCCCGTGATTGTGATGCATTCTGCTTATTCTTTTGTTGTTCTATTGTCCCATTTCTTCTTAGAAGAATCAGGTGCTTGCTACGTGTTATCCTTTTCAGGACCACCCATGACTTGAGGTTTCATTGCTCTAGCTCTCAAATTATCTCTACCTAATTCAGCATAGGTGTCTTCGATAATTTTAGGTAATTCACGCTCCTGTTGTGCAGGAGTGCAATCCCTCAGGCATTGGCATATAGCCACTGCTGCTGCCTGCCCTTTGATGTTTGCTAACATGATAGCTCGATACCTGGGCAAAATTACCTAATCATTTCATCCCTAAGTTCAGAGCAGGTTCTGCTCCATACTCATTCTGTATTTGTCTTAATACATCTGGTATCACTGCTAATGAAGGGATACCATGAGTCTCTGGTATAGATGGCAGCAAAGACTGTACCCCAAGAGGTGCAATCCTTCATCTGAGGAGCTATCCCCATTAGCAAGAAGATTGTTAGCATTCTGTGGGGGATATTCTCAAGAACGTGCGATAAACATCGCCAAAATAGGCTAACGCAATTTTTCATATCGCGGGAAAATAACTCTGTGTCAACGTCGTATTCTCAACACGGCGGTAACATGCAATAGTTTCCCGATAACGTCTCAAATGTCCGCGATACAACTACCGCAACGGCGATAAAAAAGGAAACCTGAACGTGAAAAAAGTTGCGATGGGCCCAACCGCAATAGAAAAATCGGCGACAAGCAGCGCCAGGCTTGCAATTCCCACGTCAGGCGGGAAAAATCACCATAAAAGCTGCAAATAAAAAACAAAAAACATAACAACTGCGAAGCACAATGGAGGTAGCCGGAGCAAGTACAGAGGACAACCCGAACTCCACAAGCCCCACGGAGGACCAGCCTGGGACCTCGGGGTCAGGGAAGGGCAAGGAGAAGAAGCAGAGGAAGACGCGGTTCAGTCCACAGGAAAACAGGATCCTGATAACGGAGGTGGTAGAACACCATCAACAACTGTTCGTCACCTCCACTGTGTCATTGGCAACTAAAAATACAATATGGTAGTCCATCCTGGACAAGGTGAATGCAGTCGGAGTGCTGAGGAGGACAATGGAAGAGCTCAAGAGGCGCTGGAATGATGTGAAGCACAAAACCAAGCTGAAACTCGCAAACAACCGCAAAGCAGCAATGCAGACTGGGGGTGGGAGTCCTGCGCCACAGGAGGAGCTGGATGAGATGGAGGAAATGGTGTCCACAGTCATCAGTGTGGAGACGGTGGCAGGAGTCGGGGGACCGGACACTGCTCGACCTGACATAACAGCAACAGGGTGAGTAACCACCAGGGACTGGGGGGACGGGGGAGATGGGCACAATGGCACACATGCACAATGAAGTATAGCACACTGCACAACCACAATGACTCTGGATCATGTCCCTGATCTCCTTGCCATACTGCAGCACACATAGAAACAGCAAGTAGTCCCCCGTCCACAATGTGCCCAGAGGGGGCCCTCCCCACACATCACCAATCTCACAACAAACCCATGCACATGTGCTGAACCCAGCAAAGCTGCGGATCCGTGAGCCCCACTGACAATGCAATGACACTGCATGACGATGAGCATGTCAGCAGGCCACTCATCATGACATGTTGCACCCCACGACACCGAGGTGGCTGAGTGTGGTCCACATCCGGAAAGGAGCAGGTCACACACTGACACATCCACATGCACAAACAACCCCTGACGGCAACAAGACATCTGCGGACAAACCATGCCCAAGAGTCCCAACTCCCACCAAGAGCCCAATTGCCCAAGTATGCAACATCTCAGCACTGCATAAGCACAGAAGTCAAAGGCACACCGCCTGAAAGGGAGAAGGCCAAGCAAAGTCTGAGCTGCAGGGGTGAATCTCCCACAATGCAGCGCACACACAAGAATCAGAGCACATCAACATTGACAACAATGTGGTACAAACTGCAACACATTCACAACAGAACAGAGGACACAACTGCTGCCGCTTGTTGGCCAATCACATTTGGCATAGCAGGAAACTGTGACATGATAATGGACAAGTACAACCCCACATCCCTGATGGTGCACAAATGTCCACTTTCCCGCTTCAAATAGACAACTCCTCCTAAACAGTCACAATGTACATTGTCATGCAGTCTGTTTGGAAACTTGGCCAATGCGTGAACATACATGGAACACACTGATAAACTGCATCTCCCCTTTACATTGCAGAGGGAGAATCATCACCTCCTGCAGAGCAGACCGAACACCTCCTCACTGATGACGAGGAGGACCTCCCCACCTTCGACACTGACGCCCTCCAAGAGCTCATGGACAGCTTCCGCACCCCACCCCCAGGAGCAGGGCAGCCCAGCTGCATCGAGGAGACCCCACCCCCTGCACAGACCACACAGCAGGAAGCACCCACCACACCGGCTGTCTCCCAGGATCCCCACGACCAACACATGGCATTTTAACGCCGTGTGTTGGAGGGCCAGAAGGAGATGGCTGAGCAGGTGCAGGTGGGGTCTGACCTCATGGCAGCCAAGCTAGATGCCATCGATGGGTGTCTACGTCCCATCAGGGACCACTTACAGTCCCTAACGGACACCCACAGTCCGCTCCATGGTCTCCAACGAGCCATGGCTGACATCACTGGAGTCATGACTCGGAGACAAGAGCACCTAGTCAGAGTGGCTCCAGCGATCTCAGCCGGGAGTTGGGACACATGCGGAGGCTCATGGAGGACATGGTGCGGATGGAGGCGGAAAGGATGGCTGCCACGGCTGCACATCAGCGACATGTAGCTGGGATCTTCCATGCCCTGCAGATCCTCATCATGGCATTGCTGCCACAAGGCCTGGCGCAGATGAATGCTGCTGCTCCTACACCATCCACACCTCCGCCCCCTGATGTGTCAGTGCCCCACAGTGCAGCAGACATTCCACCTCCGGCACCTGATGTGTCACTGCCACACAGTGCGGCCGACAATCCACCTCCGGCCCCTGATGTGTCAGTGCCACACAGTGCTGCAGCCGAAACACCACCACCCACAGGTGAGGCACATCACACATCAGAGGACGATGATGTGGATGAGACTGCCGTTGTGGTAATGAGGAAGCGGTAGCATTCATCTCTGCCATATGGCCTGTTTCCAGCTTGGTTCGGCCCTTTGCATCATCACCTTCCACTGTCCCCCGAAACACTCTGCGGCACTCACCTTGGACCTCGACATGGACTGCCATATTCTGTTTGGTTACCAATGACACAGCAATCAGACTGTGGACTGAACTCTTCCTCTTCTGATGAATTTGTCCTTCCCTAATGGACTCTGGCTGGCCCTCCACGGGGCAACAATGTCAAGTGGGGTGTGCATGGCTCTGTACTGCTCCAGCTGCAACACTCCACTGAATGTGAATAAAACATTCAAATTTACACAGATGCGTCATGTCTATTATCCTTCAAGTATGACAGTATGGATGAATGTAGGGTCACTGATTCCCCCTCACGTCCATTTTGCACATGTTGTGGGGCTTGGGTCACAGGGTGCAACATTGCCGATTGCGGTCCGGGTGGCGCAGACACTACAACGGAGACACACGCATTGGTTACTTCCTTGTCCAGGCCAGAACTGAACCACGCCCAGAGCCCCGGGCTCATTGTTCACACCTTACTCTGGACTGGCATACGCCAGCCCAGCCCACTCCGCTTACGCTCACAGGGGGTGATGACACAGCTACATGTCCCAGGTCTTCCCTGTAGTGATCTGCTGCTCACTGGTCTAGTTGTCAGCATGCCACAGCCACTCCCTGAGAGCTGGTTTACACCCACACCACACCCATCCAGCACAGGCGTCACGGGACATGTGACCCTGCCAATAAAAGGGGCCCACCACAGCACATCCCCCACTGCCAGAGGTGACATGATGGCGTCCGCATCCATGGAACTCAATCATAAAGGGTCCGTGACTTGCGTTGCACTGAGTTAGTGGCACCCGATGGCCTGCGTCTGGCACGGGCCTACCGCCACGTGGTGATGACTTGCGTTGCACTGAGTTAGTGGAAAAAACGACAGGAGTTTGACCCATAAACCAATTGAGATCTGGGTAATAATATGACAACAAGCAACAATATCTCAAATGGTGTCAATGGTGAAGACAGTTAAATAAGTATGTAACATACATAACGAGGAAGGAAAGAGGGAGACTCACGCAAGATTTTTCAAATGTGCACATGGCATCATATAATTGAAAAGAAGTTTCTGGAGACGGTACAGTTGTATCAGCACTGTAAGCATGAATCGTGTATACAGCCCAATTTGGACTTGGTGCACAAATGTGCTCGTGACACATATAGGTGGCGACGGAAGTGACAAAGTGCAAACAGCGAAAAGGCGCGTAGTGACAAACGGTGAAAGTATGTACAAGTGACTGTGTGGTTCAGCACAAAATGATTCACAATAGTTGCGTAGGAATGGATGGCGTGAGTTAAATAGAACCACACGGAGTAAGTGCGCCTTCAATTGCGCTGAGGGGTCGACGACGTTTCGATCCTATTGACTCAGGATCATCTTCAGGACGGGGCTGCTGTATTGAAAGTGCTGAGAAAGTGGCGGTTCCAAGTTCTCACTAGGAGGGTGAAGGTAATCCGGCGTCTGCGGTAAGGTGCACCAAGGAGTGTGCAAGACTCAGCGTGGGTTAGTCTGTGCGGGTTTAGTCTAACCGGACATGTTTGTGGCGGTCCACGGTTGACTGAAGCGCCGCACCTTCCTCCAGGATTGATTCCTTCGCCCGTTTCTCCGATACCCGGACTCTCCGAGGATATCCATCCGCCGGCCCCCGTTGCCTGCGACCCCATCCTCCACGGCGCCGGGCTAAATACACCGACCTCCATCACGGCCCCCCACTCGGCGACCGCACAGACTAACCCACGCTGAGCCTTCCACACTCCTTGGTGCACCTTACCGCAGACGCCGGATTACCTTCACCCTCCTAGTGAGAACTTGGAACCGCCACTTTCTCAGTACTTTCAATACAGCAGCCCCGTCCTGAAGATGATCCTGAGTCAATAGGATCGAAACGTCGTCGACCCCTCAGCGCAATTGAAGGCGCACTTACTCCGTGTGGTTCTATTTAACTCACGCCATCCATTCCTACGCAACTATTGTGAATCATTTCGTGCTGAACCACACAGTCACTTGTACATACTTTCACCATTTGTCACTACGCGCCTTTTCGCTGTTTGCACTTTGTCACTTGCGTCGCCACCTATATGTTTCACGAGCACATTTGTGCACCAAGTCCAAATTGGGCTGTATACACGATTCATGCTTACAGTGCTGATACAACTGTACTGTCTCCAGAAACTTCTTTTCAATTATATGATGCCATGTGCACATTTGAAAAATCTTGCGTGAGTCTCCCTCTTTCCTTCCTCGTAATGTATGTTACATACTTATTTAACTGTCTTCACCATTGACACCATTTGAGATATTGTTGCTTGTTGTCGCACTGAGTTAGTGGCACCCGATGGCCTGCATCCGGCACGGGCCTACCACCACGTGGCGATGACTTGCAGTGCACAGAATTAGGCCCACCTGAAGAGCTGAGCGGGTGTGCAGCCTGTGATGATGCGTTGGCCTCGATACGGCGTCCAGCAAATCAAGACTCAATTTGAATTGTGAGCCCTGCTGGACCGCAGTGTACGTGCAGGCAGCAGTCAGCACACACATGACTCCGCGGTGCGGTGCTGCAGGGTGCGCTGGGGGCCTGTGGCGCGGAATCCAGCGATCGGCTGAAGAGGTTGCACCGGCACGTGGAGGGCCCTCATGGAGACACGCCGGTGGCGGCAGGTGAGCATTGAGGCCTGGGTGCGCAGGGGCGGGCAGTCATCGCTGGGCGACGGACCGGTCTGGGGACCAGGGCTGGGGTGCATCAGGCGCACAGGATCGCGCAGGCACCACCGGTCACGGCGGCGGCCTCGTGACTGGGTGGGGGGCGCCGCCCTGGCAGACACAACCCTGCATGCGCTGACAAGATGTGCGTGGGTTGGCTTGGGACGTAGTCACCTCGTCTCCAGTATGAATACGGCCGTTGAATGTGGTCGGGCACGTGTGTGTAGGCCTATGGTCACGATATGGTGGACACAGAGACACATGCAGTATTTACTGTGGTGGCCATCCCGGAACTGGACCACGCCCAGGGCCCGGGCTATTCATTCGCGACATACGCCGGCCAAGACGCTCCGCTCAGGCTTTCAGGGGGGACCACATGGCTACATGTCCAAGGTCTTCCACACTGCCTGGGGTAACCTGTTTGCGTCCACTGTCCACTACACTGCAAACACCAGCAGTAGATGTCCACATGGACATGTCTGTGCTCTGCATACTGCAGTCTGTCCAGCACATCTCCGCCACACTTGGCATTGTGCCCTTTCTTATTGCTGGGTCACTTGCCTCCTTCGCACATTCTTGGTTCCCACCTCTCCCCACATTCTGCAATTGTGTGGCAGAGGGGCTCTGCCTTTGTGGATGGTTTGTCTACATGTCTGGCCCCTGTTACCACGGTTACTTGTGTAGTCATGTCCGGTAGTTGGGCATGTTGGTTGGCATGTTGTATGTGATTATGTTACGTGTGCTCTCCCACAGTTGTGAGTTGTGTGATTGTGGAGTTGAGGTGTGTGGTGTGTTCAGTTAGTACTTACCAATGAGCAGTGCATTGCCATAGGTGCCACCCTGGAAGCGCTGGTTGATGATGGACTGTCGGAAGATGTATGTATCATGCACACTGCCTGTGAAGTTGGCGACGACATTGGTGAACTGTCCCCGGTGGTCCACTATTGCCTGCACATTGATGGAATGTGTGTGCTTTCTGTAGTGGTAATTGTGTGCAGGGTCGGCAGGGGGCACAAGTGGTACATGTGTACAGTCAATTGCCCCAGACACGTGCGGTAAGGCAGCTATGGCATAATTCCCTTGCATGGTCTCCAGCTGTTCATGCACAGCGTGGGGGAAGTGAAGGTGCAGGGGTATCAAGATGATACAAACCGTGATGTTTACAGGTATGATGAATCCTGCATAATGAGACCGTAACAGATGTTTGTGTGGTCGTAACCTTCCTTTTCTTTCCTGCGGAGGTTACGAGCACACGGACTTCTGTTACAGTATATTTGGACTGGATTCATCATACCTGTATGCATTCTGGTTTGTCCAAGTGCAAAAAACTGTACCAGATTACATTTGTGACTATGAGGACGCTTGACCATTGTCACCATTTCTCCAACAGGTTTCTGACTACTGATTTCGGGATATGGAATGGTATTGGGGAGTTCCCGCAGCATTTGCAGTTTATTGGATCCACACGTTGCCCTGGTGAAGTTCTCCGTTGGGAATGGAACACGTTGGCTGAGCTTTTCGTCTTGTTGTTTATGTATTTGTAATAAAGTTCTGTTTTCCACTACTGTTGACTACTGGACTTCATGACCTGTGGGGAGGGTCCGGGGTGGTTGCGGTGGGTGTTGTGGCCCTCTTGGGTCTCCAGGCTGCATGATCATTGTCTCCATGGCATCTGTTGGTCTTCAGATGTGGCTCTAGGCTGGGCTCCCTTTCATACTGCAGGTTGTCGTCCTGCTTAACACCAGTAAAAGGCAGGTGTTGAATCCCTGCTGCTAACGCGCCTTATCGCCTGTTTTCGGATCGCATCACAGATCTGGCTGGTCGTTGAGAATATCGCAAAGTGGTGTTTTCGTGTGTTTTTGCACAGGAACGCCTACTCTGCATATCATAAGCATTAGTTGTCGCTCTCATCCGTGGCGATGTGTTTTGCGGCAGCTATCGCAGGAATACTGGCGATGTCAGCAGTTTGCACCAGCTTGTGAATAGGGCGATAAGTCTATCGCCACTTTTGCGGCGCTAAAGTGCCGATAAATCGGCGATGGCTCCTTGAGAATATGCCCCTGTGTTTTTCTTGAGAGCTAGTGTGTGGAAAAACTGCCTCTAGCTGTGTTATTTTTTGAGCTATCCAGAATGGCATTTGCTCACGTTTAGTGGGCATTTTAACCATAACTGCGTGTAGCGTTTGTGGCGTGATTTTAGTTGTAGATCCCTGAATTTAACCTGCTTGTGTAGCCCTTGGTGGCTGAAGTGTGAGTGTTCTCATCACAAACTGTGTCAGGTTTCAGTAAAGTTTTATTATTTCTTTATGAGGTGGATGTAAGTCTGCTACTGACATTGTGTCAATGTCTGTATGTGGTGTATAGGCCGCTAGGACTGGCCAAGTCGCTCCATTTCTTTCGAGTGGATCGAGTCTCACTTTTTCTTTTGTGTGTGGGAGGGCACCTTTAAAACAGTTTATATGCTCCTGGTAGGTGAGTGGAACTTCAATGTCCTCATACAGACAGTATTCTTCTGGTGTTTCATCTTCAGTGTAAGAATGAAATGTATTTGGTTGTGCATCTGCTTGTGGGAATTTAACCCATGAATAGAATACCTCTGTTCTATATGATTCGTGTGCCTCAATCACAAATGTTGCTGTTCCATCCCTAGCTGAGACTCTACAGTCTGATAGTTTTAGAGTAAGGGTAGTTCTAACATTTTCTGAAATCTTGATTTCCCCTTCCTGTTCTTCCTCCCTGGCTGCAGCATGTTGTGCTGGCGCACCGGCATCTTCGTCAGCCATTATTTTGAAAAGGAAGACATTTCAAGGAAACTGAGATAAGGTTTTATGCACAATAGGAACTGTTTGTCCTTCAAGCTTGATAAACCTACAGCTAATACATAGGATATGCCTACTCAGCTGTGGCAGATAGTTCTCTTCCCACTCCAGACGTCTCTGGGGAAATGTGAGTAGGGGTCTCTGTGAATAGCACGACTAAACTACTCAGATCTGACAGTTAAATAAGTACCAAACCAACATTGGCGGCGCCCTGTCGTGTAGTTCCTATAAACCTATATAGGATCTGCACGTTTAGACAACATAGACTGTGGGATTGGTGTTCAGACTGATTCTAGACACCCCCACTGGGTATGTTTGCCTGTATACCAGCTAGCTCACAGTGCCACTAGAAACCCCTCCTACCAAGGAGAGAACAGTTCTTGGCAACTATCGAACATGTCAACTCTGTCCCATCAGGGATCGTGGAAACAGTACAATACTTTTCGCTCAGTCACTCGTGCTCACTTGGTCTCAGAGAGCTACACAGAATAAATGGTGGGGGCATTTTCAATAAGCATTTATTGAACCAGCGTCATTCTAGTGTAAAATAGGTGTGCTGAAACAACCATAAGACAGTAACGGATATAAATGATTATAAGCACCAACAGAGTAAAAGAATGGTAGATTTCGACCATAGTGCTAAAACAATGAATACAGGCAGGTATTAAAATACATGACAGTAAAAATGCGTACTCCTACGATGCAACCCTAACTAGATGTACCTAAGTGTACCTAGCATGTATGTAGGTGTAAAGACAAGAATCCCTCTAGGATAAAGTCAACCCCATTACCTGAAGTGAGAGACTGTGGGACCCCGTCTTGGTCTCGAGATAGACACCCCGCAAGGGATGTCAGACCACTGCGAGCTGGAGTGTCTGTGTGCAGGAACCTCAGCATCTCACGTCAGTGTGTCAGCATGGAAGTCCTTTTCTCCTCTGTCTAACTCTGCAAGATATTGTGATTGTATACCCAAAGTGGTACCCTCAGGGGTTCTACCTTGCTGTGCCATGTCGGACTTAGGATGAAGGAAGGAATGACCCTTATACATAGTTATTATGCAGGAGTTGGCAGTCCTGCTGAGTTTCCAAGAATCCTCATACATAATGGATGAGGCTAGTGTTCAGGGAAAACCCCATGTCCTGTAGGCAGTACCGTAACTAGGTAAAAGGTCAGTCCCAAGAACCGTTATGCAGTGTAATGGTAGGGGAGAATATAGGTGAAAGATTGGGTTGATACCTGAGCCTATATTGGGGTACCTATATGAAACATAAAAAAACCCTGTCTGGGAGGTGGTCACACCTCCCTGTGACAGGATATCTATTGTTCCACCTTCCACTGCTCGAGCTTGGCTCACCAGCAGGAGGGCAGAATCGTGTCTCTGGTCGGCAGCAGCCCTAGATTGCTGTCCGGTTCTGGAAGACTGATACCGGGAGCAATGAGGGCCTTCCGGAGAAGATTTACAGTGCATGGAATCCTACCTACCACACCGGTCACGATGTGGGGGTATGATTCCAACATGTTTGGTACCAAACATGACAGGGTTAGTTACAGCCAGTTTAGAGTAATCCATCGCGTATTGACACATGGCCACTCTATATATCATAATGGCTGGTGTACTTACAACCCGGGAGAATGGACTCTGAAGGTTGTAGGGGTGTCCTGCTCATGAAGGGACACCCTCACACTTAGAACCAAGCACCCTGCCTTTTGGATTGAAAGGTCTGCCTTAGGGGTAAGTAAGTAAGTAATTTTATTATGCATGATTAATTAAAACCTTTGCATACTCATAACAATAAAAGTTTCTTGTACATAACTCAATAGATAAAACAATACTAAAAGCCATCATTATACATTATATTAAGATTTCGCATTTGGGCATTACGCTCTTCAACGGGTCTAAGGTGCTTGTGCGTCATGGAAAACTGAGCTGGCGGGCGCTTTCCGAGCTAAACAGCCGTCGTTATTCATCCTATTAAAGTTCACATTTTTGCACGTACAACCTTGGTTGGACCTAAAGTGCCTGTGGTCAGTAAGGTGCTATTGCTAGGCTTGCTGAGTCTAACTTCGAGTACAGCCCGGCTCGGATATTTTTGTTTAACCAGTGTCCATTTGCGATGCGTGTTTGAGTCTTTTGGTTACTGTGTCAAAAGATTTTGTGAGCCGGCAGTTTAGCTGTGCCTCAGCTGGATTGAAGCACAGCTTTATTGCCTGCCTACAAGTTCTGGTGCCGTTCTGCTTGAGTAATGGTCATAGTAGAGCGCTTCTTATGTCCTTTAAGTTGGGGCAAATGCAGATGACGTTGACAAGATCCTCTTTTCCTCTTCCGCATAGGCGACAGGACTGCAGTCCTGATCTCCTTTCCCATGGTGGAAGGTGTGGGATGATCGGAACGACACCAAGCCACAACTTTAGGAATTTTTCTTTTATCTTCGTTTTGACTCCCATTTTCAGGTAAGGTTGCGGTTTGAGTGCTTCGTAATCGCTAAGCACTGTCCAGCCATGACCCCTTTTAGCCAGTGTTCCTTTGTCTTCTAGAATGAATACCATTTTTGTTACCTTTGTCACAGTCTTTTTGAAGGTCTGGTGGTCTGTAGAGGTTCCCCAAAGGTCCTTCAATCCCAGTAACTTTAGGGAGTCAGACAGATACTCTCTGGCAGGTGATTTTTTGTCGCGAAACAGCTCGATCCAAAGATGCAAGTTTAGGGATCCTGCCTCAGCGCTTTGGATCTTGTGCCAACTTTTTAGATACGCGCCCCTCCTTTCCACTGATTGTTTTTGAAGCCCAGATTCTAAACCTATTTGGGCCGGTGAGACATAATTTGGAAGATGGAAAATTGCTCTGTAGGAGTTAGCTATTACTTTGTCCAAGGCTCTAGCACCTCTCCCTTTCAGCGATTCGCTCCTGTACGTTAGCGCTGGTTGTAATTTTGCCTTAAGGGTGACTTATAGGTCTTAAGTGCAGTGACCTTAGATATAAGGAAACTTATATCTTTCGTAAGTGGTGCTAGCACCAGCTTAAATAGGCTGCAATGGCAGGCCTGTAGTCAGTGTTTACGTGGTTTCCTATGGGTGGCATAATACATGCTTCAGCCCATGGGAAACTCCAGGCATACCTAGGCCCTGGGTACCTTAGTACCATATACTAGGGACTTATAAGGGCACACCAGTAGCCAATCTGGGATGTACCTAGGTACTCACCATAACCAATTTGGGGGAGAAAGCACGGAGACTGGGGTCCTGATTAGCAGGATCCCAGTCAGACTAGTCAGAAACAGCATAACACCAGGCAAAAAAGTGGGGATAACCATGAAAGCAGATCCTACTTTTCTACAAGTGGCTACAGGAAGCTTTTGATATCCTAATAGCACTAAAGTCGACATAACAGAACAAAAGAAAACAGGCACCTTGAAGAAATGCAGAGATAAAAGAGATAAAACAAAAAATTAGAAAGCTGCAACGTGCCTGGCTCAAAACAAACACCAATCAAGACAAACTTCGCCCACAAAAATGTAACAGATTATACAAGTCAGCTATCAAAAAAGCTAAGAAAAGGAACTATTCAGACAGAATTCAAAATGCTAAATGTGCAAATAAAGAATTCTATAAAATTCTCTCGGAATTTCGTAAACCATATTGCCCAGAAGGTGTTCATCCCGATACTCAAGATTTCACAGACAAACTGGCAAATCATTACACGGCCAAAGCAGACACATTGGACTCATATTTAACACAGAAAAAATGCACCAGCACTGACCCTTTTCCAAAACAACAATCCAAGAATACTCTAACCCAGCCTCTCCATTCTTTCCAACAAATTTCACACATTGAATTTATGGACCTGGACCTGGTCAAAGCAAGCAGGGATGCCGGCAGCCCTTATGATGCGTGTCCACCACAAACCTTCAAGACAATTCTTCTAAGAGCCTGGGTTGCCACACCAGTAAGAAGAGCCTTCAACAATTCCTTAACCACCTGAATATGACCTGGACCAGCTGAACCCTGACAACTATAGACTGATTACAAATGGACCTTTCCTGGGCGAACTGAAAGAAAGAGCAGCATTCACCAAGATGTCATAATTCATTGACAATAATGCCACACTTTCAGGCTTCAAAACGGGATTCCGTCCAGGAAGAGGCCCAGAATCTGCCCTCGTTGCCATCTGGGATGACCTTAAGAACACAGTTGACCGCAACGGGGTTGCTACACTACTTCTCTTGGATCTCTCAGCTGCCTTTGACATGGTTGACCATGACACTCTGGTACAAAGACTCTACGAAGCTGGCTTAGAGGGGACTGCTGTAGACTGGATCACATCCTATCTTCACAACAGAACTAATGTCATCCATACCACCCTTTTCTCATCCAAACCATACTTCACAAAAGCAGGGGTCCCTCAGGGCTCTATCATCTCACCCATGCTTTTCAACATCTACATGAAGTCATTACCGGCACTGATCAATCAGTTTCACCTCACATTCTATAACTATGCAAATGACACAGAGATACTCCTTCAACTGTAATGCCCCAAAGACATTGGAAACTCACCAATTTACAGTTGTCTCAGAGCCGTGGATCAAAGGATGACATGGAGCCATCTCAAATTGAATGCTTCCAAAACGGAAATACTCATGTGTAGTCATTGGAAAAATGATGACCCACTCGCCGCCTGGCCTGATGATCTGGGAACACCGCCTAAAGTATCAAAGGAAGTAAGAAACCTCGGAATGACCATGGACTCCAAGCTATCAATGAATGCCCAAGAGGACAAACTAGCCAGATCAAGCTTTGTTACTATAAATACTCTGCAATGCATCTTTCCCCATCTGGAATTTTCACACAAGGTCCAGGCTGCCATCTCTCTTGCTCTTTCCAAACTCGATTACGCCAATAGCCTCTACCACGGATCACCTTTAACAACTATAAAAAGACTACAACAGATTCAGAACTCGGCTGCCAGACTAGTCTTACATATAGAGCCACAAGCCCACATCTCTTCTGCTTTGAAAGCCCTAGATTGGTTACCGCTTGCCAGAAGATCCACATTCAAGCTGCTTTGAATCACCCACAAAGCGATACATGGAACAGGACTGCTCTTCTTCAAGAATAAAACCACCAAATACATTCAGCAAAGGAACCTCCACTCTAGAGTGGCACCTTGCCTCAAAATCCAACTGTACAAGAAAAAAAACATGGGTGGCACATCCTTCTCTGTTCATGCAGCCAAACTTTGAAACTCTTTACCTCCAGTCCAAACATAAGATCCACAGATAACCCCCTTAACTCCAGAAGACTACTCAAGAGTTGGCTCTTCCCCACATACCACAATACTCAAACATAAATATACAGCATATTCCTATGTATACAAGCATTTATTTGGACTGTAGATGTGTACCTACATATGTGTATTGCTTTGTATAAACATGTATAATAATTACGTTTTTTTAAATATAGATATTCGTTAGTTCTGCTTAAAACATTTACATATTGCTTATAGCTACATTATTTTATGTTTTAACATGTATTTAAGTGACTGCATAAAGAAGTAAATCTTTTCTCATATCTATTTATCTACAATTGCTTCACTATTGAATTACAAAAAATAAAAACAAATAAATTAATTTAAAGTGCAACAACACTTGAAAGCCAGAGCTTTATTAAATGCAACTTTAATCTAGATATATTACCTTCCTTATGCATATATATACCTTCCATGTACTTATGTATCTATATATTTAGTACTTTGCTTCTAATTCAGCAAATCCAATGCACTACCCTATAGCTCGACCTATATCTCTCGAAATATATCCTCTACCTCCACTCTGGCTCATCTGAAACCTCATTCTACTACTCTCTCCAATGCACTACCCTATTTCTCACCCTATACCTCTATCAATACATCCTCTACCTCCACTGTCTCATTCATCCCAGAACCCATACCACTACTATGATTCCCAAAATAACCCTTTCTATACTCTTCCCTCCTTGCATCATCTCATAGCTCTTTTACTATTCAGAAAACAAGCCTATCTAAACCCTTCCCTCTGACTCTTCCCGCTCCACCTCCCCTTTACTCATACCAACCCCACACCTACTGCTATGAACTCCAAAAAAGAAGACAAAAAAAATTCTTGACCCTTCCCTCTTCTATCCCTCCACTATTCCTTTTCAATCCAAATAATAGACTAACATGTCCACCATTCAAATTAAATTCAAATTTCCCTATACTAATTCCCCACTAATCCTGTTTGGGTTCCAGGGTAGTGTGCTACTCGCCGTAAAGCGCCTCAATATCTCATCAGGGGTAGCAAGCACTATATAAATGCAAACATTTTCCTCCGCTATCCCTCCACTATCATTCTCAATCGAAATAACAGACTAACATATACATCGCTCAAATTACTTCCATATTTCACTATACTAAGTCAGCACTAATCTTTGTGGGTTCTGGAGTAGCATGCTACTTGCCAAAAAAGTTCTTAGACGTCTCATCAGGGGTAATAAGTGCTATATAAATGCAATTACAATACAATACAATACAATTTATAATGAGGAAACTATGCTGGAGAAACTCACAATTTTATCTCCGACTGCCTGCATTTAGGTTTGCTTAACTTGCTTATGGATACTACACCCAGAAAGGAAGGAGGCTACAGAAGGTTTTCCCGACATCACCAAGTAGTAAACCAGTCCACACATCTCACAAATTATTTTAATGGTGTCTGTACTGCTCCCATTTAGCAAGTTAGCTTTTGAACACTTACACAGGAAAAGAACCAGATGTATATAAGCAAGCTGAAATGTAGAAGAATGAGCCAATGAATGTCTAGTCAAAATGTTTATCTGAAGAGAAATATTTCCATTTATTTCAGTATTTCTTGAAGTCAGTTTTGAGGGGAAGGAGCAACAGAGAGAATTTCAAAGGCTTTTTGCCTTTTGAATTTAAAAGTCTCCCACAAAACAGTTTGTTTGTAGCATAGAGCAATAGTCGATATTACGAGACAAGATTGAGCATCTGGGTGGGTGGGACGGTGCATCTGTTTCGTTTCAAAAAGTAGGTTAAGTGTGACAGTGGAATGGCTTGTGTGTAAGGGACAAGGATTTAAATTAATTTCTCTGCCTGGCCTACAGCCATTTGATAGCTTCGAATGCTGGCATCAAGTGGCGTGTTAGTACAAGTGGCATCAAATGGTGTGTTAGAACTAGGTTCAGGGAAAGTGAATAATATTGAAGACGATAAAGTTTATCAGGGTGGGATTTGCTATTTGACCATTCGAGAGTTGGATGACTGTGACCAGAGCCGGCTGTGGTCGTTTTTTAACGTCTCATCTGCAGACAGATGCATGTGCTGTCGCTTGTGACGATCTGTTGTTGCAAACAAAATAAAAATCTTAAAAAGGGAGCTTTTAGTCTGCTCGTTACTTACCATTTGTTGGCTTCATAGTCTCTCTCTTTTTCTAGTTTCTCATTGGCTTACATGTGCAGGCCTCACTTTCTCTTCACCTTCGATGGAGCATGCACCCAGTACTGATTAATTCCTTTATTGGTGTAAGTGCACTGCTCACACTTGAATTGAGGTACTTTTTAGGTCTTGCCTAGTCAGCGCTTGCTCTGTTTCTTCGTGACATGCTGTATTCAAGTATGGACTTGAAGCTCCGCCCATCTTTTCAATTGGCTCCTGTTACTGTCCTTTCTAAATGGCTGCTTTTGAGTCGTGAATAGGCTTAGTAGTCCCTCCTTAGTACAGCCTTTTCTCCTTTTGTAACCTCCTATGAGGACTTGCCCTTTTACATATGTTGTTACTCGGTATGTTTTATTTGCAGACTGTCAGCACTATTTTCTTAAATGACTTTCTCCTATTGCACGCACAACATGCTTTCCTGCAGGGGACCGCTTTTCAACTCTCTGCTTACTGTCTGCTCCTCATCGCCTGGGCGCCACGCTTTGTTTCAGCACGGTGCCCGCGTTCATATTAAGATCAAACACAAGGAGATGATGGACGGAGCGCTGAAACTTTTCAGACACTCAACCCCAGTCACAGATCTGGGTTGAATCCATCATCATTCTTTAGCTCACTTTGCCACCTCAGTTCAGACCAAGCTATATGCAAATCAGTCTTGACCCTGTGCCTCATGGGAACAGTCCAGCCCGAACTGCCAAGCCAATTCTTCCCTGAACCGGAAACAAGCATCCTGGGACCGGTTTCTGGGTAACACCCTTCTTCAGCCAGGCTAGCTTGAATCCATTGGCAAAGAGAGCAAGGGACCCACGTCTGGGCATACCCTGCCAACTTAGGGCGAACAAAGCAAACACAAGGAGATGATGAACGGAGCGCTGAAACTTTTCAGACACTCACCCCCAGTCACAGATCTGGGTTGAATCCATCATCATTCTTTAGCTCACTTTGCCACCTCAGTTCAGATCAAGCTATATGCAAATCAGTCTTGACCCTGTACCTCATGGGAACAGTCCAGCCTGAACTGCCAAGCCAATTCTTCCCTGAACCGGAAACAAGCATCCTGGGACCGGTTTTTGGGTAACACCCTTCATCAGCCATGCTAGCTTGAATCCAGTGGCAAAGAGAGCAAGGGACCCATGTCTGGGCATACCCTGCCAACTTAGGGCGAACAAAGCAAACACAAAGAGATGATGGACGGAGCGCTGAAACTTTTCAGACACTCACCCCAAGTCACAGATCTGGGTTAAATCCATCATCATTCTTTAGCTCACTTTGCCACCTCAGTTCAGACCAAGCTATATGCAAATCAGTCTTGACCCTGTGCCTCATGGGAACAGTCCAGCCGGAACTGCCAAGCCAATTCTTCCCTGAACCGGAAACAAGCATCCTGGGACCGGTTTCTGGGTAACGCCCTTCATCAGCCAGGCTAGCTTGAATCCAGTGGCAAAGAGAGCAAGGGACCCATGTCTGGGCATACCCTGCCAACTTAGGGCGAACAAAGCAAACACAAGGAGATGATGGACGGAGCGCTGAAACTTTTCAGACACTCACCCCCAGTCACAGATCTGGGTTGAATCCATCATCATTCTTTAGCTCACTTTGCCACCTCAGTTCAGACCAAGCTATATGCAAATCAGTCTTGACCCTGTGCCTCATGGGAACAGTCCAGCCTGAACTGCCAAGCCAATTCTTCCCTGAACCGGAAACAAGCATCCTGGGACCGGTTTCTGGGTAACACCCTTCATCAGCCAGGCTAGCTTGAATCCAGTGGCAAAGAGAGCAAGGGACTCACGTCTGGGCATACCTGCCAACTTAGGGCGAACAAAGCAAACAGAAGGAGATGATGGACGGAGCACTTAAACTTTTCAGACACTCACCCCCAGTCACAGATCTGGGTTAAATCCATCATATTCCATCTGGGTATGCCCAGACGTGGGTCCCGGGCTCACTGTGCCACTGAAATCAAGCTATCCTGGCTGAGGAGGGGTGAAACCCCGAAACCGGTCCTAGGATCCTTGTTTCCGGTCCAGGGAGGACCTGGCTTGGCAGTTCGGGCTGGACTGTTCCAATGAGGCACAGGGTCAAGACTGTTTTCCATATGGCCAGGTCTAAACTGGGGTGGCATGGTGAGCAAAAGAATGATGGATTTAACCCAGATCTCTTGACTGGGGGTGAATGTTTTGATTTGTTCTGCATTCCGTCCATCAATTGTGTGTCTTTTGCTTTCTCGCCCTAAGTGTGCCGGGTATGCCCAGACGTGGGTTCCGGGCTCACTGTGCCACTGGAATCAAGCTATCCTGGCTGATGAGGGATGAAACCCGGAAACCGGTCCTAGGATGCTTGTTTCACATCCAGGGAGGACCTGGCTTGGCAGTTTGGGCTGGACTGTTCCCATGAGGCACAGGGTCAAGACTGATTTGCATATGGCCAGGTCTAAACTGGGGTGGCATGGTGAGCAAAAGAATGATGGATTTAACCCAGATCTCTTGACTGGGGGTGAATGTTTTGATTTGTTCTGCATTCTGTCCATCAATTGTGTGTCTTTTGCTTGCTCGCCCTAAGTGTGTCGGGTATGCCCAGACGTGGGTCCCGGGCTCACTGTGCCACTGGAATCAAGCTATCCTGGCTGATGAGGGGTGAAACCCCGAAACCGGTTGTCACGATTCACTCCCTGTGCTCTCGTTCCCACCACCAGGGGGCCAAATTGAGGGGCTTTCCAGTATTCTAATATGCTTCCAGACACTCCCCTGTATGCATATCCTGACTTCCAGGCATTTGGACATCATTTAGGAATTGACATCCATTCCCAATCCATTCCGGGTTTTGTGGAAGCCAGTCTGCTCATGCTGGAAACTCCATTACCTATAATCCCCTGCTCACTGCTTTGTCTCCACCCCTGCAGGCCAAGGATGGGAGGAGGAATTCAGTTTACCTGTGGATGGCTGCTGCTAGCCTGCTCACACCTGATGCGCATGAGTACTGTGAGCTCTTTTAAGCCCCAGCTCCCTTCAGCCCAGGGTTGGTCATTGTAGCTGTATACCGGTGAGGCCGATCCTTGTTACCAGTGTTCCCTGAGGTTTTGATACCCTTGTTTCCAGTGTTTCCTGAGCTTTTGATATTCCTTGATTCCTGAGCTATAGTTTATCCTTGTTCCTTGATTCCTGAGCTATAGCTATTCCTTGTGCCTGAATTAGCACTGCCTGCAGTGCTGCCTTGTTTCCTGAGTTCCTGAGCTATAGCTATTCCTTGTGCCTGAATTAGCACTGCCTGCAGTGCTACCTTGTTTCCTGAGTTCCTGAGCTATAGTTATTCTTTGTTCCTGTTCCTGGGCTTCAGCTATTTCTTGTTCCTGATTTGCACTGCTTGCAGTGCTCTCTTGACTCCTTGTTTCCTGAGCTGTAGCTATTTCCTGTTTCCTTGAACCAGTACTGCCTGCAGTGCTACTTTGACTCCTGAGCTTTTGCTCAATTCTTGTTCCTGCCCCAGCACTGCCTTCTATGCTACTTTGTTTTCTTGATTCCTGAACCTGCACTATTCTAGTATACCCTTGTAGCCTCCCCTTCTGTATATCCTTTTCCAGTCCCTGCCTTTCTTCCAATTTCCTTGGTTCCAGTTCTAGTTTGCTGTCTTTCTATTTCTGCTGTCTTGCTTCTGTTACCTTGTAGGTTTGTTACCTGCTTTCTGCCAAGTGTGCCCTGTGATTTCCTTCCTTTCCTGTTAAGCACTCGTCCTTGCTAGCTCCTTGTCTATTGTGCTTGTGTTTAGTTCTTCCCCTTTGCTGTTACTGCCTTGCGTGTTCCTGTTTGATCGCCAGGATCCATGGGCACAGCTGACTACCTAGGTGGTATTTCTTGTTCACTGTGAGTATTGTCTTTGAGTTACTGTTATAACATCACCATAGGTATAAGCTCCACAGACCCTGCCTTTGCATACATATCCTTTATGTGGGTATTTTCAGTCAGTATCTGTAACAGCAATTGTGGGTGAGGAACTTACTGAGCTTCAGTATTATCGTGTGGAGCTCCTGAGTGCTTTACCCCACATTCCCTTTATTGTTAATGTTGTATTATATATATGTCTTGCACGTCCGTCCTGGGTGTAGTTAGTCTGAATGCTAAATTGTCTTGCGAGTGCCCTTCCTTTCTGAGTCTTAGCCATCTTGTACAGGCTTCCCCTTTGAATCCCTTTTTCTCCTCTGACTCCTTGTGTGATCCTGGGCAGCGCTGTACTACTCTTTCTGTGCACTGTATGTTTTCTACCCAGTCCCCAGTCCTTGCTCAAGTCCCTGACTGTGTTCCCGACATAGTCCCGGACAGTCCCTGACACCGGTCCTAGGATGCTTGTTTCCGGTCCAGGGAGGACCTGGCTTGGCAGTTCGGGCTGGACTGTTTCCATGAGGCACAGGGTCAAGACTGATTTGCATATGGCCAGGTCTAAACTGGGGTGGCATGGTGAGCAAAAGAATGATGGATTTAACCCAGATCTCTTGACTGGGGGTGAATGTTTTGATTTGTTCTGCATTCCGTCCATCAATTGTGTGTCTTTTGCTTTCATATTAAGATCAACATGGGCGCCTTGCTTAATATTTTAGCAGGCGCCCGATTTTATAAAGCACCGCAGCACACCACTCCTAATCAACAACAATGGCGGCTGCTTTTTTTTTTGTAGGCCAGCTCGCATAACTTCTTTCGTCCTTACATTCGCAGGGGTCGCGTGCGCGCCCTCCATGATCCTAGGACTTGTTTGCTGTTGAGGGTTCTCTCCATATGGGAACGAAGCCGGCGAGAGAGATGGCTCTTGGGTGTGGATTATGCGTGGCGGTATCACCCGGGCATGAAGCAGGCGCCACCTTTCTTTGGTTTTGAACGCTGCGGTATGCTCTTTGAAGCTCTTTTTGCCTACCCCCTCCCGCTGTGCATTAAGAGCCCTACCCCCATTTGGCACAAACGCAACCTTTTCCTTAATGAGGCAGCAACGCTTAGCCATGGCACAAATGTACCGCCTGCACTTTTTAAGTGCTGGAACACGCGGACGCCTGCATGGCTGTAGACGTTGCACCCACCTCAACAGGTCTGGCCGGCGCCAAATGCTTGTATTAAGTATGTTCATCTAATTGAATGTATTTCCTCTATTTACATTGCCTTCATTTTGTATCTCTGTCTGTGTTTTGTTGTCTTTGCTATATACGCATGTTGTTTGACTGCACTCAATTGGTGTGTTATTTAACAAGTTCCCTGCTCTAGAGTGTATGCATTGTCTTTAATATCTGGGTTTAATTAGTTGCATTTCTGTATAGTATGTCTTTGTGTGTGCGTGTTTGTGTCAGATGCTTATTGGTTTCCGTATGTGTGTGCGTGTTTTTTTGTGTCTGTGCGTGTTTGTGTCTGTTGCTTATTGGTTTCCATGTGTGAGAGACTGTGTGCGTGTGTGTGTGTTTGGGTTGAACCTCACTATCGTTTTTTTATTATTGCTGATGGAGTCACTCTTCAGCATTATTGGCTATACCACTCCTTGAGCCTACCGCTGAAACCTCCACGAACCTCTGGGTACCTATGTGCACAAGACGCAACCTGCATGTCTGCCATGTCAGTGCCGCAGGGTCTTGCTCGATTACAAAGGAACAGTTGTGTGAGCCCTACATGGTGATCCCAACTCGCTCTTCAAATATGCATAAAAGCTACACTAAAGGGTTTTTCCGACTGTAATTATTCAGAATGGGTCATACTTCAATAGATTTGCAAATCCTTCATATCCTTACAGTGGAGTCCGGCACTTCCAAGGAGACTCTGGATTGTAATGTGACTGGCTGCCCTTTTAACAGTCTCTTGATGTTTAAAGCAATAGCTGTGCTTGTCAGCTGCTTTCTTTATGGGTGACAGGCTGCTGCCTATAAGTTGTTCTGCACCATGATTGATAAATTGGTTTTATAGCCTTTGATGAAAATCCTTTT
This sequence comes from Calotriton arnoldi, assembly GCA_963921515.1. Classification (NCBI taxonomy): domain Eukaryota; kingdom Metazoa; phylum Chordata; class Amphibia; order Caudata; family Salamandridae; genus Calotriton; species Calotriton arnoldi. The sequence continues at coordinate 16,446 of CAWUFW010020551.1, read as the reverse complement.
TAATGAAATATTTGATTTTGTGGCATAAGCAGAAGCTATACTGAAACAAGCATTACAAATGCAATAGGTCTTGCATTTGTTGGAGTTGGAGTTGGAGTTATTGGCATTATAAATGCCAATGTTTTTTTACCTAGCCATGTTGCAGGGTGCAGTACCATATGTGGCCAAAAGAGGTCCCGAAGATCCATCTCTTGCTCTTTCTAATGGCCTTACTCTTGTTTGGAAATGTGACAAACCAAAAGACACCACTGCACCAAACGTTAAAAAAATGCATGCGACCATACCTTGCACCACAATTCAGTTTCAATTTTTTGTTTGTGTTGCCTAATTGGCACAATAGCTAACATATATTCCAATAACATAGTTAATTAACATTATATTCACCTATACCAGAATCCATCATATTAAACATATAATAATATTTAGGCCACTTATCCTTCCAAATCTAAAAATTGATGAAAAAATATCTTATATTAAATTACTACTCTTTTATCTATAATAGAAACATGTGCATCTATATACGAGACCAGGTCAACAGAGCACCCTTACTAGATCGTACAAGCAATTCGATAAAAGCTTCAAAGATTTAAAACAGTAAAGAGGTAAAATTCATCTGTAAATCTTGTCCCAGTATATTTAAGAGGACTCTATACATGTCACCAACTGCTAGTCTCTCAATCGTACTCACAGAATTCATTATTATTTAGCCCTTTTGCTCCAAACATATATTCACGGGGGTTCCAAAATGTTTCATAAAAAGACCCATGAATTATGCAACTCCTGTCTACCCAATTCGCCAGTGTCAAAATAGTAGTCAGAAATTAGAAATATATAAGAGCACAAGCCGCCATGCCTAAAAACATATATTCCAGCTATAATTCGAGTTTCCAATTTGAGTTATAAGTGAGCCACATGAATAAAATATCGAAAAGTGCAGTGAGCTTAACTAACAAGAGGACAGCCCAGTCTTTTCATTCTTGACACAGACTCCACTCTCAACCTATTTAATCCTCAAAGTGTCTAAAACTCTGCATATTGCATGACATAAGTGAACATCATTGCATTTCATTATGAATACTAGCAGGTCAGATAAATGATGAATGTTAATTTCTCGAAATCCTAGCAATAACAATCTCTTCCTTTCACTATAAAGAGAATACAAAAGACCAAAAGGTGAACCAGTGTCAGATCACTTTTGAAACAAAAAGGACATGTATTACCCTCTGCGCCCACCATCTTTGAAAGTTCCTAACTTTGATATCTTTTAAATAAGATCTGAGAGCCACCTATAATCCATGTCCATCAAGTTGGCCAGCTGTAGTCGACCTTGACAGTCTTTTAGATCTGTTTCAATAGATTTTTCTGTACACGTTTTTAACATATTTTCCTGCTCTGCTTGCTACTGAACTGTCTTCATTATTGACTAGCTGTGCTAAGTCAAGTCCTTTAATTATGGTGGCCAAAAGAAATGGCCGCGGAGAATGAATATCACACTGCAAATGTCTTTTTGACCAAAACTCTAATGACGGTTCCTCTGTTTTTAACAAGCTAAACCAATAGTTCATGGTCCTTTGCTGGCCCTTAAATTTAATGAGTCAACCCCAGCTCTAACCACAGCCCACTGTTGACTGTTCCTTTTGCTAGGCCCAACTATCTTTTCCAGATTTTTGTTTCAGCAGTCTGGAATGAAACTAATTTCTTATCACAAAATAATTCACAACCCTAGAGTTAAAGGCTAGATATTGTTTAATTACAAGTGACTCTCAAAGCTTCTATAGATTTATGTCCCAGCTTTGAATCACGTCTGAATAAAGATCACTGCATTGACTGTCATTGCCTGTTGGGCTATATGGTGTTGAAAATTAAGATTTGTTTGAAATAGAAGGCCAAAATACCTGTACTCCTTTACTGTCTCCACCTGAGCGCCATTTAGCCCCCACTTCATTCTGCGTATCTGGCTGTGTTTGTTGGAGAATACAATTATTTTTGTTTTAACAATGTTTATTATCAAATCATTTACTTTGTAGTAGTTGGCAAATGAGTTTTATTGCCCCCTAAGACCCAGGAGTGTAATATGCATTATAAATGTGTCGTCTGAATAAAACATTGAAGATATAGGTTTGCCATCTAGTTTGAGGGGAAAGTCTTGGGAAAGGGCAAGAAAACCCGGGGCATAGGGGAAATAAATAGCTAACAACATTGGGGCTAAGATACAGCCCTGTCTTAGCCTATTTGGGGTATTTTTTTTTTACTTGAGAGGGCACAGTTGCTTTCTAGTTAAACTTTTGTCCAGGTATCGTCATGGAGGAGGGTAATCAATTCCAGCAGGGCGGGTGAGACTTTCAAATTTGCCATTTTAGCCCAGAGAAGCGAACAATTAATCATATCGAATTCGGACGTTTAATCAGTGAATGCAACATAGAGAAGCTGCCATTTTTAAAAAGTGTATTGCGCAACAATTATTTTCAGTGCAAAAGCATCCATCAATCGTAGAATGCCTTCTTCTGGACCCAAGTTGTGTTTTGGGGACAACGGATTCGTTATCCGCCCATTCTTCTAAAACATTCAATAGGTGTTTCGCATATATTTTACTAAGACTATAAAGGAGAGTTATTCTCTAATTCTGAGGTAGCATTCTAGAACCATTTTTGTAAATTTGGACCCTAATACTCCCTTTCCAGGTTTCTGGGATTGTATGTGAACTTATTACAGAAGAGAACAAATGGGCTTCCAATTTTAATATGTTAGCAGTAAACCCATCGGGACCTTGTGCCCAAAAACGTTTTAAACATTTTATAATTTTTTGAGTATTGGAAACTGTAGGAATTAGGACCTCGAAATTAGAAGAGTACTTCAAAAGGTACATTTTTACGAACAACTCTGAAGCGGAATTCATATGATTTTCCTTAGGTTTATATAGGTTACAGATATATTTTATCCAGTCCTCTTTCACAGGTGGAGCATCCACTTTTCTTTTTTACCCTTCCAGACGTTTCGGTAACCGATTTCCATAATAGCTACAATTTACCATCTCGCAGCAGTGTAATAACTTGGGCCCATAAATTCTCTTTCTCATCCCAAATTAGTCTTCTTATTACCCTTCGAAAATTCAACTTCAGTTGTTTGATACCATCCTCTGTGACTTATCTTCTTTAAAAAAAGCATCTCCAATCAGTCTATTAAGTTCTGTTTTCACAGACTTCTTTTGAGAGCTCATTTTTTTTTAACCCAATGGCCTCTCATTACCCCCATCCCTGCAAGATTTCGGACGTTAACTATAACATTTTTATATTCTTCTATAATGGCTTCTGATGGTAGGGCTTTATTTAACTGTAGGAGAACTCTTATCATTTCTAGGGTCTTCTGTAATTTTGCTAACGGCCATTTAAACACCTTTTGCATTCTTCCAAATTTCCCTTTTGACAAACGCCACGTTCAGGATAGATACAGCAGCTTGTGATCACAACAGCTGTTGGCCCCCTATAACAAGATCTACCAACAAATAAAAATCTTCAGCAGATATTATTGCATAGTCTATAAGGGAAGAGCATCTACCATTATCAAAAGTGTTTTGACCCGGTTGGTCACTTTTACAATGTCCATTAATTTTAATCATATTCAGTGCAACTAATAACTCTCACAATTTTTTCCCTAGCACCCCACCCCACTTTTGTCCCCTAGTATCACCAAATGCAACATCAAAGATCTGAGCAGGGATATCCATGCCTTTTTCTTTTGTACCCTGAAAATCATCTAGTTTTGGTCTGATAGGGATTTTAGCAAGTAAAAATATTGGAAGAGTTTGGAAAGTGGATCAAAATATTTCAAGACGGATTGTCAGTTTTCTTAATAATATTTCCTGTGACTTTTTAGGAGAAAAGTTTACATTCACAATTATCAACTCAGAATCTTTAGCCTACAAGTTAGGGAGATCCATATGGCCCAAACCAAAGAGAGCAGTGGATTTGAAATCTGTGATTTCATAAAAATTTGAACACTCTTAGATATATACATTACGGCCACTAGAGTTGTAAGGCCACCCGATGGTCTACCAAAATGGCCCTTAACAGCCTTTTAATTAAAGTCATTTATCACCACATCATCTGTGGCCTAGGTTTCTTGTAGGGCAATAATTGTGACATCACGCTCTTGCAACACATTTGTTAAGTGTTACAATTCATCTTCAAGCCAGCTATGTTCTAGGAAAGGATACTTAGGGACATATGTACAAGAACTTAACGCCACCGTAGCATCAATTTTTTGAAGTTACGGCGGCTTTTTTTTAGCGCTGTATTTACAAGTTGCCGCTAACTGCAGTTAGCGGCACTTTTCCGGCATAAATGTGAATTTTAAAAATCGGCAATTCTGCTAGCAGGACTTAACAAAAATGAGATGCAAGATGGGTATTCCTGTGCAAAAACTGCTGCTAGCCCCACTTCTTGATATTTACAATGAAATTTCCTTCCGGCGATAAGCACCCAAAACTAAGTCCAATTAGAGGCAGTTTTTTAAGACCAGAAAATAGCTGGTCTTAAAATTGGTGTATACACTTGGGCCTCATTTCAGAGGTTTTGGTGCTGGACAGAGCTGCAAGGAATGTTGCTGTGTTGCCCTGCGACAAAACAAAAGGGCAGGAATGCGCCCTATCAATAAGATAGGGTGCATTCCTGGACCTCATTCATGAAAAGTGTTGCATCGCTGCAACAAAACAGCGTTGAGATACTTTTCACTGCGCCCTTCTTGCGACACCATGGATGCGCCGTATTCACTGTACGGCACTCCCTGTCGCAATTAATGACAGATATGTCTGGAATTCTGACGTATCTGTCAGCGCTAAAGTCACGCATTGCTGCAGTTGTGCCACAAGCATGACGCAACTCCAGAAATGCATGGGACCAGCCTATCCCTATGGCACTGTGTCACCCTTACACCTGCCATGAGGCAAGCGTAAGGTTCTGACGCAGTGGCGTCCTTGAATTAGATTTTGTATGGATTCGAGTTGGTCTGAAGTGGAGGAAGTGTCAGAGGGGCTTACGTCCAAGTCATCCTGGCCCGTTTTTATTTGTTGTATTATATTCCTCCCGGGAGTCAAAGCTTTCCATGGTTGAAATTTCCGTGCAGACTTTTCGAGGTCATCGCTCCTAATTCTATTGCGCGAGGGGGGAAGGACATCAGTACTTATTCTGCCGGTTTTAATTTCCTTGTCATCGGACTTTGAGGCCGTCATCGCTCTTTGGTGTTTTTGGGTCGAGATTTTTTTGACATCAGCTTTTGATTTATAATTGTATCTTTTTATGGTACAGGTTGTAGTTGTTTCTTGGAAGGTGTTGTGGGCGTTTGTATTGCCCACTTCAATTCCTGTTTGCCGGTAATTCCGGTTAACCGGGTCGCCTTTAGTCATTCCGGAACTTTTGTCAGATTTAGACGTTTTTACTTCTAGCACCCTTACTTGCAGGTGATCGTCTGTGCAAAGTTCGGGAGGTTCTTTTGTCTTATACCAGTCATCTCCAGCTGATGCTCCTCCTTCGTACTCCTGTGATGTTGGGCGTAACTCTTGTTCTTGAGTGTTCTGCTTTGCGGCCAAGCAACCTGGGCTGCGTTTAGAGGCATGAACATTTGTTGTGTCGGTTAGTGTTCTGCCCAGTTGCCCCGTCTCCTGTACTTTTTTAATACGATTTGAGGGGGAATCCGTGGGCCCGGAGTTTACCTTTGTGTCAGTCTGGAGCCACTGAGTTAAACGCCCATCTTTGGTATGCTTGCCCTTATTGGATTTATTTAATTTTGTTTTTTAATTCTTGTTTTTCCTGGATAAGTGCTGGAGTTTCATTGGAGCAGTTATCGTTTCTAAGCTTATTGTTTGTTGAAAGAGGGTTCCTTTCTCAGGCTTTGTATCAGTCTTTTTTTAATCCAGAACTGTATGTTTATCTATTAGTTTCAATGTATCACTACCCTCATGCTGGTCAATTTCCTTTGATTTCCCTAGCCCATCTTGAGTACCATTTGCCATTGTCGCTGGGTTTATATGCGATATATGGTTTTCTGTTCCTCTTGATTTGTTTATAAATGCTCCAGTTTTTCCGAGGGGCTCAGTGTCCCTGTTATGTGGGGTAGACAATAATGGATGATGGGGATTTAGAGTTTTATCTTTTTCCTCTTACTTGGGGAACGTGTTAGATCTTCGTGGCCATGTGGCTGCCTCTGTTTTGAGGTCGCTCACTAGGGAGCTCATTATTTCGGGGAGCGTTTCCAGTTTCTGTAGTATGGGGCTACATCCACATATTTCGTGTTGAGTGAATAAATCACTATTTCTCTGGGCCCTGTTGATCAGATAATTCAGGTATTTAAAGCTTAGTGTCGAGGCCTGATATTAGACCAGCTACTGACTGTAATATATATTTGTGTGTCAAGCTTATCCGCATGCATGAGGGCCTCATTTGCCATTGAGATCAATGCATTATTAATTAGGGTGAGGTGGTGTTCAATTTTTTGAAACGGTGCGGGGGGTCCTCTACGTTTGATGGAATTCGCATATATTTTACTAAGACTATAAAGGAGAGTTATTCTCGAATTCTGAGGTAGCATTCCAGAACCTTTTTTTTATAAATTTGGACCCTAATACTCCCTTTCCAGGTTTCTGGGATTGTATGTGAACTTATTGCAGAAGAGAACAAATCGGCATCCAATTTTAATATGTTAGCAGTAAACCCATCGGGACTTTGTGCCCGGAAACATTTTAAACATTTTATAATTTTTTGAGTATCGGAAACTGTAGTAATTAGGTCCTCGAATTTAGAAGAGTACTTCAAAAGGTACATTTTTACGAACAACTCTGAAGCGGAATTCATATGATTTTCCTTAGTTTTTTATAGGTTACAGATATATTTTATCCAGTCCTCTTTCACAGGTGGAGCATCCACTTTTCTTTTTTACCCTTCCAGATGTTTCGGTAACCAATTTCCAGAACAGCTACAATTTACCATCTCGAAGTAGTGTAATAACTTGGGCCCATAAATTCTCTTTCTCATCCCAAATTAGTCTTCTTATTTCCCTTCGAAAATTCAACTTCAGTTGTTTGATACCATCCTCTGTGACTTATCTTCTTTAAAAAAAGCATCTCCAATTAGTCTATTAAGTTCTGTTTTCACAGACTTCTTTTGAGAGCTCATTTTTTTTTAACCCAATGGCCTCTCATTACCCCCATCCCTGCAAGATTTCGGACGTTAACTATAACATTTTTATATTCTTCTATAATGGCTTCTGATGGTAGGGCTTTATTTAACTGTAGGAGAACTCTTATCATTTCTAGGGTCTTTTGTAATTTTGCTAACGGCCATTTAAACACCTTTTGCATTCTTCCAAATTTCCCTTTTGACAAACGCCACGTTCAGGATAGATACAGCGGCTTGTGATCACAACAGCTGTTGGCCCCCTATAACAAGATCTACCACCAAATTAAAATCTTTAGCAGATATTATTGCATAGTTTATAAGGGAAGAGCATCTACCATTATCAAAAGTGTTTTGACCCGGCTGGTCACCTTTACAATGTCCATTAATTTTAATCATATTCAGTGCAACTAATAACTCCCACAATTTTTTCCCTTAGCACCCCACCCCACTTTTGTCCCCTAGTATCACCAAATGCAACATCAAAGATCTGAGCAGGGTTATCCATGCCTTTTTCTTTTGTACCCTGAAAATCATGTAATTTTGATCTGATAGGGATTTTAGCAAGTAAGAATATTGGAAGAGTTTGGAAAGTGAATCAAAATATTTCAAGACAGATTGTCAGTTTTCTTAATATTTCCTGTGACTTTTTAGGAGAAAAGTTCACATTCACAATTATCAACTCAGAATCTTTAGCGTACAAGTTAGGGAGATCCATACAGCCCAAACCAAAGAGAGCAGTGGATTGGAAATCTGTGAATTCATTAAAAGTTTGAACACTCTTAGATATATACATTACGGCCACTAGAGTTGTAAGGCCACCCGATGGTCTACCAAAATGGCCCTTAACAGCCTTTTAATTAAAGTCATTTATCACCACATCATCTGTGGCCTAGGTTTCTTGTAGGGCTATAATTGTGACATCAAGCTCTTGCAACACATTTGTTAAATGTGTACAATTTCTCTTTAAGCCAGCTATGTTCTAGGAAAGGATACTTAGGGGCATATGTACAAGAACTTAACACCGCCGTAGCGTCAATTTTTTAAAGTTACAGCAGCTTTGTTTTAGCGCTGTATTTACAAGTTGCCGCTAACTGCAGTTAGCTGCACTTTTCCGGTGTAAATGTGAATTTTAAAGACCGGCACTTCTGTTAGCAGGACTTAACGAAAATGAGAAGCAAGATGGGTGTTCCCGTGCAAAACCTGCCGCTAACCCCACTACTCGATATTTACAATGAAATTTCCTTCCGGCGATAACCACCCAAAACTGCGGCTAAGTCCAATTAGAGGCAGTTTTTTAAGACCAGAAAATAGCTGGTCTATAAATTGGTGTAAACACTTGGGGCCTCATTTCAGAGGTTTTGGTGCTGGACAGAGCTGCAAGGAATGTTGCTGTGCTGTGCTGCCCTGCGACAAAACAAAAGGGCAGGAATGCGCCCTATCTTATTGATAGGGCGCATTCCTGGGCCTCATTCATGAAAAGTGTTGTATCGCTGCGACAAAACAGCGTTCAGACACTTTTCACTGCGCCCTTCTTGCGACACCATGGATGCGCCCTATTCACTGTACGGTGCTCCATGTCGCAATTAATGACAGATACGTCTGGAATTCTGACGTATCTGTCAGCGCTAAAGTCACGCATTGCTGCAGTTGTGTCACAAGCATGACCCAACTCCAGAAATGCATGGGACCAGCCTATCCCTATGGCACTGCATCACCCTTGCATCTGCCATGAGGCAGGCGTAAGGTTCTGACACAGTGGCGTCCCTGAATTGTCGCAGTGAAATCTGATGGATTTCACTGCGCCACTCCTTGAGGCTTTGTTGCGTGGGAACGCCCACCCTGCATTCATCATACCTGATGCAGGTAGAATGTGGCACAGGGCTTCACAAGGTCACGCATCTGCCTACATGCGTCACTTTGGAAATACGGCAAAATGTGGTGCAAAATTAACGCTGCAAGCACTTCAAGAAAATGATGTACCGGCGGCTTTGAACAGTCGGAAGGGGCTCATGAATAAGCCCCCCTGTATTTTTCCCCTACACTGACGCACAGAGGCTGTCATGCGCCAACGCAGGCACCCTTGATTGATGTTGTGCAGGAAGGGACACCAACCTGCACAAAACCTATCAGTCAAGGGTATTTACTCTTCCTCTGTGTGGTGTGGTGTGGTGTGCGTTGATGGCAGATTTGAAGGTTGTGTGAGTTTCAGGGGTATTGTAGTGGCTCCATCTCTTCTCGAGATGTCTGCAGGTGCGTCTAGACTAGTGGAGATCGGGAGTGAACCAATTGGCCTTCTTGGAGTGTTGTTTGGCTGGTCTTTTCTTGAGGGGTGCCAGGGTGTCGGCGCAGTTGGAGATCCATCGGTGAAGGTTGTGCGCTCCAGTGTTGGTGTCTGTAAGCGTTGGCGGAGTGGTGGTGCTGAAGGAGTTGACAAGAAGTTCTTCAGTGGGCTTGATCCAGCTGCGATGGGGGGGCGATGATGGTGGGGGTGTACAGTGGGCATGGTGAAGGCGTGATATATACAATGAAGGTCAGCCCAGGAGAGTGGTGTGGCTGTAGTTGAAGTTCCCGCTGGTGGAGAAGACGGGCTTGAGTGTGTGTCCGGCTATGTGGGTTGGTGCGGTGACTAGCTGCTTGAGTTCGATATTGGCGAGGTTCCCCAGGAGGAGGGTGGTGTTCTGGTCACTGGGGTTGTCCAGGTGGAACTTTAGGTCTCCGAGAAGGATGTAGTCGGAGGATGGCAGAGCCTGGGATTCGATGAGGTCTACAATGACATCAGTGAATGGGGGTACATGGCCGGGAGGGCCTGTAGACGAGGGTGCCCCGGAGGGTGGAATTGGGGTTGGTCTGTATCTGGAAATGGAGGTGTTCCATGCTCACCGTTGGGTCATTAGAGTGTGTGGTCAGTCGGAGTGTGCTTTTGTAGATGATGGCAGTGCCTCCTCATGGACGGTCGGGGTGGTGCTTGCGGGTGATTATGTAGTCGTCAGGGATGGCGATGTCCAGTCCGGAGCAGAGGTTGGTCCAGGTTTCCGTGAAGAAGGCGATGTCTGAAGAGGTGGCATCGAGGAGGTCCCAGATTTCTGTGGCGTATTTGTGGAGGGACCGCACGTTGAGGAGGATGCAGTTGAGCCGATCGGGTGCGCTGTTGGTCGGCTGGGCTGCAAGAGGCGCTGGTTTGCTGATGTGGCAGGAGGTGCGTTTGCAGTTTTGGCAGGCACAGGCTGCAAGGGTATTCTTTGGTGATGCTAGATGGCAGGCAGCATGGCATACAGGGTTGAGGGTGAGGAGGGTGCTGGCATCGTAGTGGTGGAGTGTCCGAGAGGCAGGGTCCCTGGTGCTGGGCGCAGTACAGGGGCGGACGGACACAGACGGGCTTGCCTTTGGCTTGACTTAGGCGCACCAGTGGCACGCCCGCTGCACATGGCCACACAGCATCTGCCATTAAGTAGTGTTGCAGAGGGGCTGGACAGCTGGAAGGCGGGAAACGCGGGAAAGGACACTGGAGGGGGCGGGTTCACAGGGGATTGCAGCAGCAAAGAGGGAGAGGATAGGAAAAAAGGAACTGCAAAAAAGCACAGGAAAAAAATCCAAACAAAGCAGAGAAAGAAAAAAAGCAAAGGTAGACAGGCAACGGAGAAGAGCAGGAAGATGAACAGGAAAGCAGAAAAGAGGGACAAGAGGGCAGTCAAGCTGCAGAACAGTGACGCTCTACCACTGGACCACCAGGGATGAGGCGCAGTCAGGAGCCTGCGGGTGGAGGAGGGACTCGGACACCTGACCACCGGGTCAGAGGAACCAGCTGCAGCAGATGGGAACAGCAGCAGCAGCAACCAGACTGCGCAGTGCTGTGGGGAGAGGAAGTCCACTAAGGTAAGCCCCCCCATACACCCACAAGCAAACTAACAGGAGGCAAGGAAAGGCAGCACTACCTGGTTGCCTCTTCCGATCTAACAGTGGGGACAAGATTCCATGTTCCCCAGTTCCCCAGCAAGTAACGGCGGATCAAGCTGCATACCCAAGGGCCGGGGCCAGAACCGGCCCCGTGCCCCTGGCACCCACTGGCACTAATGGCCGATCTCAGCGAATTGAGACAGTTAGTGGAGTCCCCCACCAGTCTTGTGCAGTGCCCTCGGTGATGTAGGTCAGCCGCAGCGCAGGAAATGCTCAAGGCACGGTGTGAGTCACCCACATGTGCTAGGCCTGGGCCCGGCTCACCCCCGGGCCTCCTCCACTACTCGTCCCACCTTCTCATCACCTGGACATTGACACCGGGGCTCACTGCACTCTCTCCAAATCAGCCAGCAGGAGCCTCAGCCAGGCAGGATTTCACAAGCATGGGTACAGCAGTCGTTGCAAAGTCCGCTGGGGAACCTCCCGATGCAGGTGATGCAACAGGGCCACCTTAGGCGTGAAGTTGCCGCGCTCCCTCCACACAAGTTTGGCGCAACTCAAGGGCCTGACCCTCCACAGCGTCCGGCCAGTACAACATCCTCTGGCCTGTGATGCAGAGAGGCGCGGACCACCATTGGTAATCTCCTCTGTGCACCCCATGTAGTGGTGGTGCGTGGTATGCGATGCAGACCTCCTTACATTGGTGCGCAGGAGTGCCTCTACCGTTCACAGCTCCAAGGGGCGCCAGGAGGTCTGCTCACACAGGTCAGCAACGTGTCTCTATGCGACCTGCCAGACTTCACCACCAGGTAAGGGTGATCGCCGGCTCCTCAATGTCTACCACCACGGCCCAGCAACTCCACAGCACCTCTGCCTCCAACTCCGGGTCACAGACACAGGCCCAGTGAGGCCTCTGAGCCCCAGGGACTGTCCACGCTTTCAAGGTTTTGGCTGCCATGGTGTTGCAAGGAGGGCACTATGAAAAGTGATGCATCACTGGTTTTTCCAGGGATGCGCCTCTTTTCATAAATGTAGCCCTGAATCAGCATTTCCTCTTCCCTTGGGACTCTGGCTGGTCATCCTGGCTGTTGGGGGCTTTGTGAGGGTTGTTGATCTGTGCTGCACTTGGCCCTGGCTCCTCCATTCTGCATTCCAGTGTTTTTATTTCCTTTTTTTCATCGGAGGTGGTCTTATAGGCTATTTTTGCCTCTAGAGGCAAAAAAATGCATGTTGAGCTGACTTGCGTGAGTTTTTTGCCTCTAATTGGCCTTTCGTCACTTTTCTCACGCTAGCAGCAACATTTTTATCGCCTCCACGCTAGTGTTAGAGGCAGTTTCCGCCGCAGATAGCTGATACTATCGCCATGTAGCGACGTATTGTAAATACATCGCTAACAGGGCGATAGTTTTCAGCGATAGGCCGTGTTAAGAAAACTGCCGCTAACTAACGCTAACTCTAGTTAGCAAAAACAACAGTTGATGGACAGAATGCAGAACAATGTTATACATTCACCCCAGTACAGAGATCTGGGCCTAAATCCATCGTTTTTTTGCTCACCATGCCATTCCAGTTTGAACCCAGCCATATGCAAATCAGTCTTGACCCTGTGCCTCATGGGAACAGTCCAGCTCGAACTGCCAAGCCAGGTCCTCCCTGGACTGAAACAAGCATCCTAGGACCGGTTTCGGGGTTTCACCCCTCTTCAGCCAGGATAGCTTGATTCCAGTGGCATGGAGAGCACGGGACCCACGTCTGGGCATACCCGTCCCACTCGGGGTGACAAATGCAAAAACAACAGTTGATGGACAGAATGCAGAACAATGTCATACATTCACCCCAGTACAGAGATCTGGGCCTAAATCCATCGTTTTTGCTCACCATGCCATTCCAGTTTGAACCCAGCCATATGCAAATCAGTCTTGACCCTGTGCCTCATGGGAACAGTCCAGCCCAAACTGCCAAGCCAGGTCCTCCCTGGACTGGAAACAAGCATCCTAGGACCGGTTTCGGGGTTTCACCCTCTTCAGCCAGGATAGCTTGATTCCAGTGGCATGGAGAGCACGGGACCCACGTCTGGGCATACCCGTCCCACTCGGGGTGACAAATGCAAAAACAACAGTTGATGGACAGAATGCAGAACAATGTCATACATTCACCCCAGTACAGAGATCTGGGCCTAAATCCATCGTTTTTGCTCACCATGCCATTCCAGTTTGAACCCAGCCATATGCAAATCAGTCTTGACCCTGTGCCTCATGGGAACAGTCCAGCCCGAACTGCCAAGCCAGGTCCTCCCTGTACTGGAAACAAGCATCCTAGGACCGGTTTTGGGGTTTCACCCCTCTTCAGCCAGGATAGCTTGATTCCAGTGGCATGGAGAGCACGGGACCCACGTCTGGGCATACCCGTCCCACTCGGGGTGACAAATGCAAAAACAACAGTTGATGGACAGAATGCAGAACAATGTCATACATTCACCCCAGTACAGAGATCTGGGCCTAAATCCATTGTTTTTGCTCACTATGCCATTTCAGTTTGAACCCAGCCATATGCAAATCAGTCTTGACCTTGTGCCTCATGGGAACAGTCCAGCCCGAACTGCCAAGCCAGGTCCTCCCTGGACTGGAAACAAGCATCCTAGGACCGGTTTCGGGGTTTCACCCCTCTTCAGCCAGGATAGCTTGATTCCAGTGGCATGGAGAGCACGGGACCCACGTCTGGGCATACCCGTCCCACTCGGGGTGACAAATGCAAAAACAACAGTTGATGGACAGAATGCAGAACAATGTCATACATTCACCCCAGTACAGAGATCTGGGCCTAAATCCATCGTTTTTTTGCTCACCTTGCCATTCCAGTTTGAACCCAGCCATATGCAAATCAGTCTTGACCCTGTGCCTCATGGGAACAGTCCAGCCCGAACTGCCAAGCCAGGTCCTCCCTGGACTGGAAACAAGCATCCTAGGACCGGTTTCGAGGTTTCACCCTCTTCAGCCAGGATAGCTTGATTCCAGTGGCATGGAGAGCACGGGACCCACGTCTGGGCATACCCGTCCCACTCGGGGTGACAAATGCAAAAACAACAGTTGATGGACAGAATGCAGAACAATGTCATACATTCACCCCAGTACAGAGATCTGGGCCTAACTCCATCGTTTTTTTGCTCACCATGCCATTCCAGTTTGAACCCAGCCATATGCAAATCAGTCTTGACCCCTGTGCCTCATGGGAACAGTCCAGCCCAAACTGCCAAGCCAGGTCCTCCCTGGACTGGAAACAAGCATCCTAGGACCGGTTTCGGGGTTTCACCCCTCTTCAGCCAGGATAGCTTGATTCCAGTGGCATGGAGAGCACGGGACCCACGTCTGGGCATACCCGTCCCACTCGGGGTGACAAATGCAAAAACAACAGTTGATGGACAGAATGCAGAACAATGTCATACATTCACCCCAGTACAGAGATCTGGGCCTAAATCCATCGTTTTTTGCTCACCATGCCATTCCAGTTTGAACCCAGCCATATGCAAATCAGTCTTGACCCTGTGCCTCATGGGAACAGTCCAGCCCGAACTGCCAAGCCAGGTCCTCCCTGTACTGGAAACAAGCATCCTAGGACCGGTTTTGGGGTTTCACCCTCTTCAGCCAGGATAGCTTGATTCCAGTGGCATGGAGAGCACGGGACCCACGTCTGGGCATACCCGTCCCACTCGGGGGTGACAAATGCAAAAACAACAGTTGATGGACAGAATGCAGAACAATGTCATACATTCACCCCAGTACAGAGATCTGGGCCTAAATCCATTGTTTTTTTGCTCACTATGCCATTCCAGTTTGAACCCAGCCATATGCAAATCAGTCTTGACCCTGTGCCTCATGGGAACAGTCCAGCCCGAACTGCCAAGCCAGGTCCTCCCTGGACTGGAAACAAGCATCCTAGGACCGGTTTCGGGGTTTCACCCCTCTTCAGCCAGGCGAGCTTGATTCCAGTGGCATGGAGAGCACGGGACCCACGTCTGGGCATACCCGTCCCACTCGGGGTGACAAATGCAAAAACAACAGTTGATGGACAGAATGCAGAACAATGTCATACATTCACCCCAGTATAGAGATCTGGGCCTAAATCCATTGTTTTTGCTCACCATGCCATTCCAGTTTGAACCCAGCCATATGCAAATCAGTCTTGACCCTGTGCCTCATGGGAACAGTCCAGCCCAGTTGCCAAGCCAGGTCCTCCCTGGACTGGAAACAAGCATCCTAGGACCGGTTTCGGGGTTTCACCCCTCTTCAGCCAGGATAGCTTGATTCCAGTGGCATGGAGAGCATGGGACCCACGTCTGGGCATACCCGTCCCACTCGGGTGACAAATGCAAAAACAACAGTTGATGGACAGAATGCAGAACAATGTCATACATTCACCCCAGTACAGAGATCTGGGCCTAAATCCATCGCTTTTGCTCACCGTGCCATTCCAGTTTGAACCCAGCCATATGCAAATCAGTCTTGACCCTGTGCCTCATGGGAACAGTCCAGCCCGAGCTGCCAAGCCAGGTCCTCCCTGGACTGGAAACAAGCATCCTAGGACCGGTTTCGGGGTTTCACCCTCTTCAGCCAGGATAGCTTGATTCCAGTGGCATGGAGAGCACGGGACCCACGTCTGGGCATACCCGTCCCACTCGGGTGACAAATGCAAAAACAACAGTTGATGGACAGAATGCAGAACAATGTCATACATTCACCCCAGTACAGAGATCTGGGCCTAAATCCATCGTTTTTTGCTCACCATGCCATTCCAGTTTGAACCCAGCCATATGCAAATCAGTCTTGACCCTGTGCCTCATGGGAACAGTCCAGCCCAAACTGCCAAACCAGGTCCTCCCTGGACTGGAAACAAGCATCCTAGGACCGGTTTCGGGGTTTCACCCCTCTTCATCCAGGATAGCTTGATTCCAGTGGCATGGAGAGCACGGGACCCACGTCTGGGCATACCGTCCCACTCGGGGTGACAAATGCAAAAACAACAGTTGATGGACAGAATGCAGAACAATGTCATACATTCACCCCAGTACAGAGATCTGGGCCTAAATCCATCGTTTTTTGCTCACCATGCCATTCCAGTTTGAACCCAGCCATATGCAAATCAGTCTTGACCCTGTGCCTCATGGGAACAGTCCAGCCCGAACTGCCAAGCCAGGTCTTCCCTGGACTGGAAACAAGCATCCTAGGACCGGTTTCGGGGTTTCACCCCTCTTCAGCCAGGATAGCTTGATTCCAGTGGCACGGAGAGCACGGGACCCACATCTGGGCATACCCGTCCCACTCGGGGTGACAAATGCAAAAACAACAGTTGATGGAAAGAATGAGTAATACGTAACTGAACGAAGTAC